>LUGF01046825.1:106840-123655 GCA_001625245.1 Calycopis cecrops | reverse complement strand
ACTTGGAATTACACAATTTTTTTTTGTAATTCTGAGTAAAACGCCTGTAAAATCGAAGATGTTTAGTAGATACGACAGAAGTATGTAATGTTGCCATTACTAATTACCATTTCTTGATTTTGAGTCTTTGAGTATTATACTTTCTAAAAACTATTATTGACTGTATTTTTTTAGCAAATATGATTTGCAAAAATTACAGGACTTTTATAATGCTTACAATTATGTGTTAAAATCATTAAAATGTGTAAAATATGTATTTACTAAAACTGAACTGTAGAAATTACATTTCCATTTCATTTACATTACACTACATGGTATAAAAAATAGTAATAATTATAAATACAGCAAAACTTTTGTAACTAACACTAAAAAATACTTTTTTCCTCAAATACAAAAAAGATTTTTAATTTTTGGAGTTTTTTTTTTCTCCGTGTAATAGGTATTATGAATCTTAAAGATTGTATCCGTTTCTTCTTCTTCCATGCAATAACTACCGGACCGATTTCAACGCAATTTAGTATATATATATACATAGATTACGATATGAAAATAACATTAATATATTTTGTCAAAAAGATAGTTAATGATTCCCTCAGGGGGCGCGTGGGTAAAACCACGGGCACAGCTCGTGCTGTAGTATATGCTGATGTCAAATGATCCCCACTGCTCGTTTGTCCCCCTAGGCTATAAAAAGTTAGGAAATATTTATATAACATAAATAACTGATACAAACTAAAGTTGGCTGGAAACAGCGTCTCAAGTCATTTATCAATAAACGCGCTCGTACCGTCTGGTGTCACTTAAAAGAGAGGGACGCTCCCTCAAGACCTCCCACATTCGTAACGGTCCTATATATACACGAGAGTTCAGGGCGGTAACTGTAGCTAGTATAAGACAGCAACAACAGACATACATGAAATTGTAGTAAGAGGATGCATGAATGTATGCATGTAACCAAATTAGATTGGCACGACCGCGGAGGTATATCTCGCTTACACAATGATATGATAATAATGATATTCTACTCTGAGGATAAATGCGCTTGTCGAGTCTTACACAGTCTTCATCCATTGTGTAATAGATCCCCCCAAGGAGGACAAGTCTGGTCTTTTCGCCGAGGCCGCCTGTCGCAGGAGGGATCATGTTGTGGTAGATCCGGGATCCTCAAATTATAGCGGCTTAAGGGGTTTAATCGATATTGTACTAAGTGTCGAGTCTCTTAGTATAGAGTCGAGGGCTCCTTGGTACATACGTAATGTATTCCCCTGCCTTAACAAAAAAATAAAAAAAAACCTATCTCTCTACCATGTTTATAGACGAGGTTAGTAGAAACAGACCCTATATACATATACAGTCAGAGCTACTATACAGCAATGTAATCTAAGTTATTTAAAAAAGTTGTTAGTATCAAACGTCTAGGTAGGTATATAGTAACGTTTTCGTTTGTAAATGAACGATTTGTTGAACTATTTGAGCACTGAAAATGCAATGTACTCCAGAAGTCTAGACTAATTTGTTTAGGCACCGGATATTATTGCTGGTTCGTACGTTTGATTTACAGATAAAAATATACCTGGCATAGGTATTTCAATTCGAAATGTGTTTTTAAATAATTAACAAACATTAGCTATGCCATACTTAATCCCTACTAATATTATAAATGTGAATGTAAGTTTGTTTGTTACGCTTTCACGCCAAAACTACTAGACCGATCATTATGAAACTTTGTACACATATTCCTGGAGGTATTAGAAATAACATAGGATACTTTTTATCCCGAAAAAATGTTCCTGAGGGATGCCATGGAATGATTTTCCACGATATCGAAATTTACGCGGGCGAAGCCGCGGGGCGCAGCTAGTCTTAAATAATTGTATAATTTGATGTCTAGACAGTTTATTTTTTTTTATTTTATCGGCTTAGCTGTGTTTTGCCTAGAAAACTGGTCGCACTTCAGTTAACATTGTGACGTCGGAATCTATATTTTATATCTTTTTTCAGACTACATATAAAGTATTTCGATGGTGACAATATTTTATGTCGCATCAATGTCATGAAATATTTTTCATATAAATTATTATTAGCGCAATTACAGTTGTAACTGTCCCCTAAGCCGAGCCCGCCCCATAACTCAGGGTCCCTGTAGCGTTTCGTTTTTATTAAAGAAACCCCCATAAATTGTGTACAACGATACTAATTCAACGGGACGCCCAACGCCCGGACGCGACGAGGGTCCACTCACTATTAAACTTTTTATGCGCACTTTATTAATCTTTGTGATTTAATAAAGATCGGACCAATTAGCAAGTCTTGATCCACAAGAAAGAACAGCCCGTATTCTTTGATCGAATTTGTCTTTACTTTCGAGCTAGACTAAAAGCATGAAGTTTTAGTAAGAGGTAGTAGTACTACGCTGCATGCATGACGGGCAATTGGGCCGGCACGAGCGGAGAGATTCCTCTCGCTTACACGATAGGGGCGTAAAGTTACAGCTGTACTGTCGCGTTTCGTGTGGTGCGGATATGCGAATGTCTATGGGCGTTGGTAGTCATGAAATTGGCTCCGACTGCTCAATTTCACTCTTGATATAAAAAAATGTGGCTTGTTGTAGACTAAAAAGAGTAGAGATTTTTTTTGGGACGGATCATGGTTAGGTTAAGCTATATAGGTACCGCTCAAACTTGTTTGAGACTTTCGCGTTTGTTGCACATTTTGTTAAGTACTTTACGGGTTTTACACGATAAAATATTTACTAAAGATACTAGCGAAATAATATACCTTTGATCTACGTTTCGTCCGGGTTACACCAGCCGTGGTCACGACTTCCGACACAGCCAGGTATATGTTTTAGCTCGTACCAGTAAATATTTTATCGTGTTAAAACCCATTAAGTACTTAACTACTAAACATATCGCTGTAACTGAAATGTACTCAGTAAAATATACACTCAAGTTTGTTTATTTATTTGAATGAATTCTGTTCTTTTGATGAATGTGACAAAACCTAGACTATCTGTAAAAGGATAGTGACGTGTGCAGTCAGTCAGAACATGCACTATATCTTAATAAACATCTATATCACGAGATAAAAGGTAAAAGTGGCGCAAATATTTCGCCTGCCTATAAATAATTCCAGAAAACCCCACTGCTGTTGATGATCATTGCAAACTGCACATAACTTTTCGCGTGACGCCCGCATCTATTTAATACACAAAACTGTCTTACCCTCACAAAGACCGAATTCCTTTATGCATAAAGTCTACACGCAAATGCTCTTAATTGGTGCAATTTGCTAACATTCTGCTTGTTGTCATTAAAATAGTCGGCGGCGTAAATTGCTTACAACATAACAATTTATACGTTGTTTTTTGCAATGGGCTTTAAGGTCATAATTGTTTAGTATCTGTCTGTGTATAACTACTTACAAAGATCATCAGGACGAGCAACAGCTCCTATCATGATGATGATGATCCTAAATCGGCAACGACAATTGAAATTCAACATCAAAGCTATAATTTTCGCTATGAAATTAAATTATAAATAGATATGTGTTAGGCTGAAAGCTATAATTTTCGGTATAGAATTAAATTATAAATAGATATGTGTCACGCTTAAAGCTATAATTTCCTCTGTAGAATTAAATTAAAATATGTGTGTCAGGCTGCGTTGTTTTCGACGTAACTACCGTTATTTTCTTCACGATTTATTTCTTTTTTTAGCGGTATAAATTTGATTCCTGGCTTACTTCACTCTTAAAAATATATGTTCGCTTTCAGATCTATCATGACTAATGAACATAAGTGATGAGTAATGACAAAGGATCAAGACGGTAAGGTTACGTTTTAACGTAACGCATTGACTTTGTCGTTAAGAATCCCTGTACAGAAAATAGTAAATATAAACAAAAATGTTTATGAATATTTTATACTTGTGAATGTAGTATCACAATGTCATAGTAGAAGTCCCTAGGAAATAAATATATTTTTTTATTCACTTCTAGAACGTTCCACTCCCGTAGGAATAGTCCAGTGACGAACAATAATTTACTAAGTATATTACTTGTATTGCATTACAATTCAGTGAAATGTAACACAGACATCGTTACGGATATATACGGTCACACCTGTTTCCCAGGAGGGGAAGACACGTTTCTTTGGCTTCATCCACATTCATTTATCTTCTTATTCTCTGGAGACCATAGGATAACCTTTATGTATGACCTTATGTAAGAAAACATGCCTACGGCATACTATAATGTAGGTAGATAATATTATAAAACGAAAGTTGGGTTGATGTTTGCGACTCAATCCCTCTAAAACTTCAGGATGGATTTTGATAAAACTTTGCAATGGTGTAGAACTATGTGCCAAATTAACGCTTAAGTGTAATATTAAGTAAAATACTAATTTTGCTCGTGGTTTTCTGTATTAAATATATAAAGTCACAGGCAACATCTAGTATATTATAAACGACGTTTTTGAAGCTGAGTGTACCCAGTAATAAGAGTTGAAAATAGTTTGAGCGCGCCGCTTCATAGTTGAGTATATGTTTAAATACTTTTGTTTAACTCATTCTCTGCGAAAGTTGTTGCGAGGATTTAACGAAGCCTATATTTTAAGTAACACTTATGTAGGTGCCGAAATTAGTTCGTAAAACAAATATGAGGGCCGTCTCTAAAGTCTTGATTAGCCTGTTGTGAAGAAGTGTCAAATAAATAACGACGCGTGGATACACATGGTTTGGGTTAGAAGTATTTAAAAAAGAAGTGATTATGTTATATTTAGGAGTTACGTACATCGTACAAACACACGTGACACTTTGGTGTTACATAGGCCCTTAGTCACCAGTGTTTTTTGCCTTAGCTTGTTATAAGTGGTATACACAATTGAAGTGACAGGACCGGCGCACCACAAGTAGGTGACCGAACGCGTTGGGTTTTAATGGGCAGTCGGTATGCATAGTAATGGGTACAATACATATACACGCGAAGCCAAAGAAAGGTTTTGTCAATATATTGGCCAAGTTACTCACCTCCAATGGTACATGGGTAAGACTTACCAGAAATTCACTAAAGGGTCGCCAGCGAATCATGCGCGACTCGAATTTTTTTAAGTTTTCTATGCATTGTGTGCATCTATAAATGTTTCACTTTACGATAATACGCCGTCAAAACAATTTTTCAAAGATTTTGGATTATACATTGTGGCTAATTAATTATTACCATCATAGGTACCTACTTACATTATTTATATCTATTGAAATGCATAAAATTTCATTAATTTAATGTAAATACAGTTGTAGGTACCTATATTATGAAATAATGAGCCGGAACTGGATTCACTAAAATATCGACTTGGAAAATATAAAGTAAGAATGCATATCACCTCTCTCCAACCAGAGTAAGGGTATGTAGAGACTTTTCCAACTCCCCGTCAGGACCCTTACCTAATTAATGAATGGCCCTCGACGCTAAAATATATGATGTATTGTTATAAGCATAATATTAAATGTTGAAATGTTGAACGTGTGAGTAATTCCAAATCACTTAAAGCCGCCGCACACATGCTACTTTTAACTTTGGCGATTATCTCGCTTTTTAGAAGCTGTATGCGACGATCAGACGCTTCCCATCATCTTCAGCCGGAAGCCGTCCACTGCTGGACATAGGCGTCCCCCAAAGAGCGCCAAAGGTCACGGTCACGAGCCACTTGCATCCAGCGACTCCCCGCCACCTTAACCAAGTCGTCAGTCCACCGGGTTGGAGGCCGTCCAACACTCCGTCTTCCGGTGCGAGGCCGCCACTCGAGAACCTTTCTTCCCCAGCGGTTATCGGTTCTCCTAGCAATGTGGCCTGCCCATTGCCACTTCAGCTTGCTGACTCTCAGAGCTATGTCGGTTACTCTGGTTCTCTTGCGGATTTCCGAATTGCGGACCATATCTCGCAGAGAAATTCCAAGCATAGCTCTTTCCATAGCACGCTGAGTGACTCTGAGCCTATTTAAGAGGCCCACATTTAGCGGCCAAGTCTCGGTGCCATATGCCATCACTGGCAACACACACTGGTCGAAGACTTTCGACTTAAGGCACTGCGGTATTTCGGACGAAAAGATCCTCTTTAGCTTCCCGAACGCTGCCCATCCGAATTGGATTCGGCGATCGATCTCTTTCTTGAAGTTGGATTTACCTAACTGGACAGTTTGTCCTAGGTACACGTACTGATCAACAACTTCAAGAAGTGAGTTCCCCACGAAAACTGGTATAGGTGTCACGTGAACATTGGACATGACTTTTGTCTTGTCCATCGCACACATAAAAAGACGCTTCCCATCGCACACATAAAAAGCCGAGCGCAGCGATTTAGTCGCATCGCGACTAACTAACGTCAAACGTTACGTATCGAGCATCGGAGCAGTCGCCAAAACGCGCGATTATGATACCGCGACTGAACGCAGAGAGTCACTAAATCGTGATACAGCATCGATGCAGGCGCAAAATGGCCGATCGCCGATGCTAAAAGTAGCATGTGTGCTCTGGCCCTAAGCAATGCATTAGCCTAATTTTCCTGCAATGCCTTGCTAAGTGGCGTTTCTAGCCGAAATCCCCATACCTGCAGGCTGCACGGCTTATAATTATGGACTAATTAGTGTATTAGTCTTACGTGCCTTTGAGTGAATGCGGATTAATAGATTAGCAAGAGTTATCCCTTGCTTGCATAAATATGCATAGCATGCAGACGAATTGGACACGTAGAGAGGTACAGCCGGCTTGTGAGGTTCTGGCGGCCTCTTGGAGCAGAGGTCAAATGTTTATAAATAGTCGGAGCTGTCGCAATTTTTTTCTTATATTTCTGTATTCACTAATAATAGTAGGTATAATTTGATAAGTTTCGTTGTTGATTTCATCAAATTATACTTTTAAGAACGAATATAATTACGCGTGAAAAGCTTTTTGTTTATTTCTACAAAATTATGAGGTATGTACATGTTTCTAAACAACGGTGTAACCAAAGATGTACCAACTCCTTATTATGATACTTGGAAAAGTTTTCTCCATCGTCATAATCTTAAAATTGCCACATAATATAGGTAGGTGGTAGATGAAATTTTTGACGTTCAAAAAGCAACTTTTAAAATTCTATTTTGAATAAAAATATTTTGATTTTGATTTGATTTTGATATTGATTTTGTTATTCAATGTGTAGAAAAGTCACAGGCATCTTAAAGACACCAATAACTTGTTTAAGTATGGAGGAGGGAGGAGAAAGGGGGGCAGCGCATCTGTATACTCTTTATGCAGATGTCTATGGGCGTCGGTAGTCATGGCAATGGCTACAACTGCTCGTTTGCCCCACTATACCATAAAAAAATAAAAAATAAAAATAAGTAAAACTATAAAAAAGTGCATTTTATCTTAGCCGTAGAAGTCTTTCAATGACTATCGACGCCCATAATCAACTCAACTAAGACTATGCAGATGTGTTGTCCCCTTTCACCTCCTTCTTCCTCAATAGGCCACCGAAAAAAAATTCACCGCGAAACAAAAATGTCATAAATTAAACGACCGCCAATCGCGCGTAATAACAATATTGTCTGTATTAATTAACAGTTCGGCGTTACGTTTTAATTCGGCCATTACAGATATCATCTTGATTACATCGTGAAGTTGCGGTTTTAATTGGAATGTGTGCAAGATTAAACGGCGTGGTCGGTCGGTATGAACAAATTCCGAGTGTGTAAGAGGCGGTGATAAATTTAATATTTTTTATAGTATAAGAGGTCAAACAAATTAGATTAAAGTAATATTAAATGTACCTATGTAAGTCAGTGTAATTTAATTAGGTACTCGAATAAAGTCCTTGTTATTTCTATTTCAAACGAGCAGCAGGAGCGTTTTGATGGCTACCGACGCCCATAAACATCCACAAAGAGTTTGCGTAAATGCGTTGCCTTCTTCGTACCTTTTCCATGGGCCATCGGAAACTCACATACTTTTACTGTTACTTTAAGTCACGCGCGAGGTGGTTCCCCCAATTTGACTGCAATGCAGCATGATACTACCTTTTTTTAATTTATTACTATGAGGTTTTTTGGAATTATTTTAAAACTAGCTACGCCCCGCGTTTTCACCCGCGTAAATTTCGATTCCGTGTAAAATAGAAAATCATCACATACCATCCCATAGGAACATTTTTTCGGAATAAAAACCATCCTATGTAACACATATCCAAGTTACCATCTATGTGTGTGCCAAATTTAATGAAAATCAGTTCAGCAGTTTTTGCCTGAAGGAGTTACAAAAAAAACATAAAGAAATTAATAAACAAAATAACAAATAAACAAACAAACAAACAAACATACAAACTTTCGCATTTACAATATTAGTAGAATTAAACCGACTTATAACTTTTCACTTTGTCTGAAAGTTGATGTTGATAGGTTTTTGAAAGGCAGAACAACCTTACATAATTGGATATAAGGTTGTTTTGCCTATTAAATATTGTCAATATCTGATCAAATCACGTTATCCTTTCAGTGTCTAGGTAAAATATGAACGCGCCAAGGCAATGCCAGCAAAGGCAATTTATTTTAAATAGTTTTAGGGGACAAATAAGAAGTTGGCCATTTTCAAGACTACCTACGCCCATAGACATCCGCATAGAGGCCATACAGACGCGCTGCCCTCCTTTCTCCTCCCTTCTCCATGAGTCAGCGTGATAACAAATCTGTCATTTAACGCCGGTCTCGTGTAAACGAACAGCGATATTAAAATACTTGCTTGAAGATATCATGTAAGCGAGAGGTACCTCCCCGGTCGTGCCGGCCCAATTCGGCGCCATGCGTGTAGCCTCTTACAGAAATATTAAATTATATAAGCAAATAGTGAACTCTTATTGCTATTAAATAAAAGAAATTTATAATGAACAATATTTAATTTCAAACAAAACTGACCCTTTTTTCCGAACAACCCATAAGCGATATAATTTTATTTAAAAATAAATTCAAAATCAGAACTGGCCAATTGGAATAAAAAAAAGTTAAACAAATGGTTCAAACACCTTCCTCAGGGGCTTTAACATGTCGCCCTTGGGGTCGTAGAAGTCGCTGTACTCCTTGTACAGCTGGGGGAAGTTCTTTTCGAGCCCGTTGAGGTAAACCCCCCAGATGTGCTTCTGGGCGTCGTTGCATCTGCGGCATGTCTCTGCGATGGCCGGCCGCATGTTCTCTGGGGAAGAGGTAGTGCCATGCTGCATAAATGGGGCAGGTACGATCGGAGGAACCCACGAGTACCGCCGCCAAATTACAGCTAAGTCGCTTTTTTCTGTGGCGGCCCATAGGGAGGAGAAATCTTCCACTTCCAATGATCGAATTACAGCTATTTATTTTATATTATATGGTGGCAAACGAGAAATCGGAGCCATTTACATGACTGACGACGACCATAGACTTCCACATAGAGGCTATACAGATGCGTTGCCCCCCTTCCTCCGCCTCTGTCCATTTCACCGGCTACTTACACACCGTACGAAACGCGACGGCACAGCTATCACTTTACGCCGGTTTCGTGTACGCGACAGGTACTCCAGTTGGTCCGGGGCTTTGGAATACATGCAATCAGTATGGCCCTATCTCTTACCTACTAATGTATGATGTTGTTGATAAGATATAGTGCCATTTAGCCATGCAATAAGGATTGCATGGCTAAATTCGGGAGGTAGGACCGGAGAAGAACCGCCGCCAAATAATAGCTATGTCGCGTTTCTCTTCTCGCGGTCTGTGAGTTTCCGGTGGCTCATGAGAGAGGGAGGATTCTTGCTTTTCCGATGGGACAGGGCAAGGCATAGCAGTGCGGATGTCTATAGTAGTCGGTAGTCATCACCAAACTCGGTCCGCTCGTTTGCCCTCTTACACTCAAAAAAATTGCACCTCATTTCATAGCAAGTGACGTCATAACATGGTTCATTTTAAAAATGAACGTGAACTTACGTTTGAAGCTGGAAGTTAAATCATTGCACGGGCCCTTCTCTATGAAACAGTCGTTAAACTCCTTCAGCATAGCAGGATTTTGCAGCACTGCGTCCACATCGTGGTAGTCATCCAGAGTGGTGTGCATCTCGTCGTCTGCTGCGGACAGCGCGACCGCCGCCATAACCAATAGGCTTGTAATCATCATATTCTGAAAAGGGGGGAAAGTATTGAATTTAGTGAGAGGTAGTATCTAAGTGCTCTTACACAAGCGGCATGTTGTCACCGGCAGAGGTAACTGCAGCCAGCAGTGTCGTCGGCAGCCGTCGGCGGGTCGACGGCATCGGCAGTCGAAGGCTGAAATTACCTCTGCCGTTGACAACATGCTGCTGATCTTTGAAGCTAAAATGTCGACGGCTGACGACGCGGCGAAGGCTTCCCGCCGACACGTATCGACGGCTGAAGTTACCACTGCCGTTGACAACATCCCGCTCGTGTGTAAGAGCCCTAACCAGTGAATATATACTGTTATAATAACGTGTGTAACATGAACGCTGTAAATTACGTTGTGGATGTTTTAAGGCCTTATGTCCGTAAATTCGCACAAACGCTTGGCTCCAATATCTTATTGATGCATGCAATACGCGTTCACATACAGCTTTGCACACACGGGAGTACTTGGCAAGGATATTGCCTTGGCCTGCACAATCACCAGACCTCAACCCCATCGAGGATGCATGGCACATGCTCCAGAGACGTGCTTTAAAGGACTTGGATGGAGTGAAAAAAACCCAATAACTGATGGACTTACTAAAATTTTATTGGGAGCAATTGCCGCAGGGTAACATTAACAGTCTCATCGAATCTATGAATAATCGGTGCCAGCAAGTTCTCAATAACAGAGGAAGCCTTAATTTATATTAATTTATGTAATTTTTGTACAACCATTTAATTTTGTTTAGCATTATATATTTTTTTAAGTTTAGTAGATCAGTCACATACCTACATAGAGTCCTTACTCGTATTATTGTTAATTAAGAAATTCAAAAAAACTACTGTTGTTTAATATCAAAAAAGCATGAATAATATAAATAAGAAAATAGCAAGGATTTAATGCCAAAACACATTTTGTATGAGTTGCTTAGACTTTTTTGATGTGTGTATTTTAAAATGAAAAACTCACCAAGTACACTTGTGTTTCTCACGACAGTCAGATGTTCGATAACCATTGTTCGAGAGTACAGTTTATATATAATAATGAAGCTACGTTAACTGATAAAAAATATATTAAATGCATCTTACAAAAAAATGCATACATTATGGTGCGGAAACATCTTTGCAGTTATAATTTAACGCTCAACAAAGTACTATCAAAACATTCGTTTGGTGTATTGTCTCTACTTGATTTTATAAAGCTGAAGAGTTTGTATGGTTAAGTGTGCTAATGTCAAAAACTACTTATCTGAACTGTAAGAAAATTTCAGTCTTAGATAGTCTATTGACTGCGGAAGCTATTGAGAAAGTTATGAATTAATAGAATTAAAAACATAATACCTTTCATACTGGCCAATATAATCAATGGATCTGAAATGGTTCTTTAAATCGTGTCGAATAGCAAGCATATTACCCACAGGCCAAGCGTATAGGTATTTGACGTCGCTTGGCTGATTATAGTTATAATTACATAATTACAAGTTGTTTAACTCCTTTGTTACTTAATTAGGATACTGTTGTCACGATTTAGTTAACAATAGACTAGAGGAACGACTGTGTCGCACCCTCTGATGCAACGCTGTGCACGTGTGCAGGTAGCCAGGAGGAGTGAAATGTGGAGACCACGAGAGGGCGCTTGAGAGCGCAGAGTGGGCAGAACGATTTGTGACGTAGTGGCGCACACACGTGCTCAGCGGAGTTTCTAGGTCTATTTTAAATTATTATTATAGTTCTTCTTCACATAAATGTTAAATAGCAAGATGTCGAATTAAAATATCATTGTGAAGTTATAACGTGTATCAATTATTGATCTCATACCCGCAACCGATACGCCCACTGATTACCTTATCTGATAGAGACGGCCAAATGCCTACAATTTATTATTACTAGTGATCCCACGAAGATCGAAACTCGATCTAAGTGAAACTTATCATAAAAATTTTCATAAAAATGTTTCCGTAGTTTTTGCTTCACGTATTAATTAGATTAGATATTATTATTAGAGATTAAATACATGTATTGATATAAGAACCTGAAATCAAGGTTTTGCGGATGTCTTTTGAAGGCAGTACCTACTCGTCTACATCTTGCTTGCTATGTCCTTATCATTAGAATACGGGCTCACCATAACTTAATATGGATATATTACGTGCTAGAAACATGTTCACTTTACTTATCAAAAGATGATCGCTGAACAAATCGTTTAAACGTTCTTTGAAAAGCGAGGATGTGGCCTCAGCACAATTTATGAAATCTCCGTGATATCTAAAATCTATTTTTCCTCATAGTTAATTTAGTTATTTTTAACTAAATCGCTAGTTATATTAACTGTAAGATTCATGAGTTTATCATACATCTGACAAGTTCACTTAGTTTAATTTATAAGTTATATTATAACAATTAAATTTGGACAGTAATGAGTACCTATTTTAAACTCCAATTACAGGAAATGGTTATTAATACATTATATAGCTTAATTACCATATTATTGTGGAGTATGTAAAAAAGAAATACCATGTCATTGTTGTACCAGTATGTATAAAATAAAAATAGTAATCGTTATAATAATTTCATATAAACAAATTTATAATATTATGTTGGTTTATTTTATTAAAAAAAACGAATTGTAGAAAAGTAGGTAATAAGTTCAATAGAATATTATATTGTTTAATTTAAATTAGTCCAGAATACAAAAATGTGAGAGTGAAAAAATAAGTAACTAAAGTAACATTAATAACATAATGCATATGAATATTTTTATATATTAACAGCGTAAGCGATTTTTCATCCCATTGATTATGGAATGGGTACCTAATTGCTGCAAATAAAATTCGTTTATGCTTACATTTTAAATAACTTAAGAATGAACTTCAAGAAGTAGTAGAAGTAGTAGAGTACAGCTAGTCTTATGTATATATATATATAGATTGATCGTGTCACAATGTTAGTTACCATACTTCTCCGAAAGGGCTCCACCGATTCTCATCAAATTTCGTGTGCATATAGGGTATGTGTGATAATCGGCCAACGTCAATTTTTCATCTTGATATTTCCGCGGGATTCCACTTACGTGGGAAAAACCGCGGAATGCAGCTAGTAATTATATATTAAAATTATTACAATCCTAGAATTACGTTACATAATTTCGGACGAAGGGTTGTATTTATTAGTTTTTACTAAATGTATATTTTTAAAATATATTCAAATATGCATGCAGTCGTATTAGGCCTCGGTAGTCATGAAAGGACTCCGGCTGCTCGTTGGCCCTCCTATATCATAAAAAAAAAAAAATCGTTACTTTTAATTGTGTATCTAACAGATCATACAATTTATCATGTTGTTAATAACGTTTTTATCGTTGTAATCGTAATGTTCAGATAAATTGGCAAAAACTGCCATTTTACACCAGTGTCAAAATGGAATATATTTTATATTTTATATTGTTATTTTCATTAAAATTAAGATTATCATCATCATCATCATCATCATCGTCATTAGCGTATATCAGACATCCTCTTTTAATTAACATCATAACACCCGAATCAGATATCATTACAATTTTGTCACGGCAAAAAGTAGGTATAAAACGTGACTTATGGTTACTTCATTATTTTTATAGTTAAGTATAAACTGGGGGGCAAACGAGCAGTTGAAGCCATCCGCATAAAAGTTATACAATTGAGATGCCCTTCTTCGTCCTCCCACTTTCATGGTCCACCGTTTATGATTACACACCGCACAAAACGGGACAATATAACTGTCATTTTACGCCGGTATCGCGTAAGCGAGAGTTACCTCCCTGCTCGTGCAGGTCCAATTCGGCTACATCCATTCATACTTTATTAAATAATATACTTTTTTATACTATTTCCACTTTTTATTAACTAAAAAATATAAATTATTATATACCTGATGATGAGTTTTCGAAACAGGACGTATTAAATGTAATTTTAGTTAATAAAAGGTGTAAATAGTATAAAAGTATATTATTATTTTTTTTTATTATTTATTTATTTATTTTATTCAAACATTACAATATTAAATATTATTACAATTTAATAAAGTATGATATGAATTTCCATCAAGAAGTGACAATACATTCCATCAATTACAGATCCATTCACGCGGCATGGTACGGCGCTCTTATATAATATTAACTCAATTATAATAATAAAATACATGTTAATGATTAAGTAGGATAATTACGAAGTTATTATCGGTATTTAAATAAGATGCTGGGGGGTATGTTACGTACGAGACGACGTATATACGAGATAAGCGGATCGTTACAGCATGTTAATTTATACTAGACTATAAAGTATGTATGGTGTTGCCTTTTGATGCGGTTAATACATTATTCGCATGGGAGTTTATATCTGTAGTGATTGTATCTAAAGTTATGGTTATGTTTTGCCCTCCTTGAATCCGGTGAGCGTTAGTGATCACTTAACATCAGGTGGTCTAACTGCTCGATTGCCGATTGCTATAAAAAAATAAAAAAACCCCATCCTCTGAGCCACAGCTTCCTCGTGATTCGCACGAAACCCATAGCACAGATATCACTTTTAAGATGGTATCATGTGCGCAAGAGGTACCATCGGCATATCACTACCTCTTCTATATCTATCTATAAAGTTAATGTTAGTCTGTATGTCTGTTATAAAATCGTAAACTATGCATTTGTTCATGACGATTTTTAACAAAGTTGCTGTTTATGAGGAAGGTAGATTTTAAAATTTCAATCCCTAAGGGGGAAATAGGGGGGCACAGGTAGTACGTAATATAAAGGTGTAAACGATTAAATGCGTCATTTGCAAATTATGGTTGTCTATTTAACATATTGGCAATTTGTACTCGCTTCGCTTGTATGACTCTTAATTCTTCCTTATTAGTTTTTATATTATAAGTACCTATGTACCTACTAATATATCAGTAAAAAAATTGTTATTTTTAATTTTTAAACATTTGCATATAAACATGCAGATGCTGATGTTGATTACATTCCTATATTATAAAGAGGCAAACGAGCAATCGGACCCATTTTTATGACTACCGGTGTCTCCTTTCGAGAGAGGGGAGGGACCACTCCCTGGACCATGTTGGACGTCGGTAGTTATCAAATGGCTCCCACGGCAAGTTTGCTCATAACCATAACAAAAAGGATTTTTGCAGATAAAACTTATGTAGATGGGTTGTCCTCCTTCCTCTTTCCTCCTAGGAACACACACACCGTATGAAGCGCAACAGCACAGCTCCAACTTAATGCATTTGTAGTTTGAGTCAGTCGTACCGATCCAAAGCAGTCAGTAATTGTAATACGCACGCTCTACCCTGAAAATTAGGTATTTTGAATCCTCTAGTCTTCATCAATTTTTATTCGATTGCGTCAGAAGTAGGCAAATGATTTTAACTGACAGTTTGCACGAAATTTGCAATCAACCCATCTTTCTGCCGTTACAGTTTAAAGTGACTAGTGGTAAGATATATTGTCAGTTTTGTAATTGCCAAAGAGTACTCAACTCTTAAACGCTGAAAGTTTCATAGGCTGTTAGTAGAAATTGAAATTTCCCAATAGCACTTTTTGGTCAGACCCTGAACTTGAAATTGGCCTTAGTGTTTGCGACTGAACATAATGGCCACCAGACTATAAGACAGACAATACTAATGACATGACACAGCATTTTTTGTTATCACATAAGATACAAGTACCTGGTTGACCGAGCTTCGCTCGGATAAAAAATAAAAAGACAGAATTCCGCCATCTATTTAGGAGTAAAAAAACCATAATTATATATAATATTTAAATATAGATGGCGCTGATATTATTATATGTTATTATATCTTGAGAACCGAGCTTTTCTCGAACCTGGGACCTTGATAAATCGATTCCTTGAGCCGAAAAACCCCTAATCTGTAACTTTCATGAAAATCGTTGGAGCCGTTTCCGAGATCCTGATTACACATATATAAATATACAAGAATTGCTCGTTTAAAGATATTAGATAACATATGACTCAACAGTTCTTGCCGGCTAAATTGGGGAGGTACCTGTACCTAGATCACACGCTACCGCCGCAATGTGCAGGTATATTTCATTTCGTTAGCGGTTTGGGAGTTTCCTGTGGTCCTTTGGGGGGGAGTTGGGGAAAAAATTACAATTATGTCGATGTCGATAGACGTCGGTAGTCATCAGAGGTAAAGCATCAGCAAAACCACGGGGCTTGTTAATGTCTATTGGCGGTAGTAACCACCATCTGCTCGGTAGCTTCTTATACTTTGTAAAAAAGTATCCTCCAGCTCGTTTGCCTCCGTATGTTAAAAAAAAATCAATACCTAATACTTTGATCTTCGATATACTAGCCGAAACACGCCCCGTACCTACCATTACCGCATTACCATAAGGTGTAAAAGTAATTTACATTATCATCTCAAATCTCCGGGAATATATATTGGCCGGTGCGGCCGAGCGGTATTACACGCCTGCACGCTTTCAATTTTCACCCCCGGCTTATCTGTTTTAATGTATACCAAGTCGAAGCTTTCACGTGTATTAGGAAATACTCCACCATTTGGTATATCCTAGTGGTGTTTATTTTAGGATGTTCTAATCACTATCATCACCAGTAATGGGAGTGTTCAAG
>LUGF01046825.1:77351-106639 GCA_001625245.1 Calycopis cecrops | reverse complement strand
CGCCCCCCAAAATTGCGTTACGTAATCCTTAAACGTTCCCAATGATGTTCTATGGCGTTGAAGATGAACGAGAAGTTGGGTTATCTAATGTGTAAACACCAATACCCACAGACATCTGCAACAACACATAATTCTATTCTTGATGATTCCTAAATAAATATAATACTTTCGTGAGGGCTACAATGCGATGTGCTGATTTATCACCAGGTAGAATCACTCTTCTGTACAGTCAGCCGAATAGTTCTGGCACAGTCGGAAAGGTGACTCTTACACACATACCACCGCAATATTATGCTACGCGGTCGCGTATCGTACATTTTGCTAGTTTTCGATGACATTGGAAGGGCAATTGCATAACATTTGCAATTATAAAGTAATTAGTTTTTTTCTCGTCTGCAATGAACAATGCGGTCGTCTGAATAATAATAGGTATTGTTGCTTAATGTAAAATATAACGTTACCAAAAGAACACGGTTAAATATCGACCGAATATTTCTTATATTAAATAATTTGTGTCAAAGTTAATGTCTAATAATACGGCAGTTTATATGCGGACAAATCAATAAATAGAACGATTTTATATATCATTTTACTTTATGGGATTGTTATTTAGAATGTAAAAAAACCGGTTATAAATAATGGACATAGAAGGCTTTTGGATTTCCCGCCTTTTCCTAGATAGAGGGATATCCTTGCAAAAGAAGGTAGATATAGAATAAAATAGAACATAATTTATTTGACATTAAGGTAGGCAAAATACTTTTAAATATAATTAAGTTATAGCTAAATACAACTAAAACTTACAACAAAAGCTTAACACCTAGTACAAAAAGCATAGATGCTCCATAGAAAATTCATCAGGAACAGGAGTAGGTAACTAAAAGGAGAGTAATTATACAAATTATATCTCTATAATATCTATAAAATCTTTTTTCTCCTCCAGCTAGGGTTGTCTGTAAGAAATTGAAGTGTGTATTGTTTGTAATGTGGACAATAATGAATATTTTATTCATTCATTTCATAAGATATATTGTTGCATAATAACCAAATCGAGCCGGCAAGAGTAAGCGCAAATAACTTACGCATGGAACTCCTTTTGGGGAAGGAGAAGAGTCCCAGACCAACCGTCCAAGATTTATCTGCAGTAATTGGCCCAGGTTTAATTGAGAGACGCAAGACCAGCTTGTTATCCAAAAGGTCTGAGATCTGATGTTTAAAGAAACAACGATTATGAATTACGAGTGAACAATATATATATGAGAAAACTTTGCCATTGATGTGTAGGTACATATATAACCGAACTCGTAACTCGTGTAAAACTTCTGTTTCTATGTAACATTAAGAATAATATCTAAGACGCCATCTTAGAAAAGTTATGAATCTTATTAATACAGTATAAGTTACCCAATAATTGGAAGATATCAATATAGTTTCAATCACTTTTGTGGCAGCTTTAATATTCGGTGGTAAATTTATTAGCTGCTTGTAAAAATTATTGGCCAAGTTCATTACTGGAGTCTGAACATAGTGCTTTTATGAACAACATGACGTTGGATTTTTTTACACGTGAAACAAGTTTTCGAAAATGCGTTTTGGTGGTTCGTCAACGACTGTGAGGTCTACCTGTAAAGTGCAGGATTGTAAAATTATAAATATAGGTATTGTATTATATACCTACGTACTGGTAAAACCTAAGGAAAGCTATTAGCCGCCTTGGGGACATATTGTGTTGCCGACTTTTCTAAACGCACAGCATACGCTTGTTCGAATGCACTGCTAGATCAGTCAGATATCATCCGTCGGTTGCATTCCGGCTGCTGCAATAGACAGATGGATAAATAGACTGCTCATAGAGACCTCTATGACCAGTGGTTAACATAACTGTCACACGGCTGTGGTAAAAAGGCACCTCCCTATTTAGACACCTAATTTACCTGACATATATTATGGCACAACGTGTTGTAATTTATTGAGTAATGTAAAAAAATATTTTTTTATTTTGTTTGACCTGTATAACTTCCCAGGCGTTTCACTGCTAATTTGAAATGTTAATCAAACTACTCGGTGATTGAAAGAAAGTTAAACAAGAGAGGTCTTTATATTCCTTACATTGCTTTTCTTGGAATTAATTTAATTATGCTTCTACCAAATATTTACAAGTTTGAATATAAAGCAGAAAAAGTTCCGACATTTTATTCGACGTATTTTCATTGGAAATTTCAATTAAATTAGTATTTCGGGTGGAGTTCGTTTATTACAAAATGTTTTTTTCCAATTATTGTTTGTAATCACCTTTTTTCGGGATTGTAAGTATTTTCATTATTTTTAATATTAATTTTTGTTTAACATTTTTTTTTACTATATTACTTTTTTACATAAAACTAGCTGCGTACCGGGTTTCACCCGCGTTGCTTTCGATCCCATGAAAATATCGAGATGAAAATACATGTTGGCCGATTCTCAGACCTACACGATATGAACACAAAATTTCATGGAAATAGGTCTAGCCGTTGCGGCGGAGAATGGTATTTAATATTGTGACTGGAGAATTGTATATACATATAGAGATATTGATTTTGTATGTACCTACATGAACTTTATGTTTAGTTAAGCATGAGCAGATTTGACGACAGCTCTCATGTTAAAATCCATTTATGTATTTAAGCTCTATAATAGTAAAGCAGCACCTACTTTCATCTTATTAATATTATAAATGTGAAAATTTGTATATATGTTTGTTTGTTTGTTATTTCTTCACGCAAAAACTGCTGAACCGATTTTCATGAAATTTTGCACACACATGGAGGGTAACGAAAAAATGTTCCTATGAGATCCCATGGGATAATTTTCTATTTTTCACGGGTGAAACCGCGGACGCAGTTAGTATATTTATAACATACATAATGTATGTATAACTCACTCGAACAGCTTTATCCCCTTTTAGTAGAGTCGGGTAAAGTTATGAAATTCCTTTAGATGATTTTCTTGCCATAATAATTTAATTATTGATTTATGAGAAACTGATAAATATTTTAATTTACACGTTGTTGGTTTTTTTTACGGTGTTGCTGAGAAAAGCTAAATAATTAAACCTTACTTCGATACAGCCACGACTCACGGGATAATTCTCTATAGCAGGACTTCTTAAATATACAGCAGTCCCGGACCACTTTCTTTATTTAAATAATTTCTCGGGTAATTTTTCAACAAATATTTTGAGTTACGACGAAACACTCTTTATTCCAAATACCTATTACTATTTTGAGAAGGAACAGAAGATATCTGCTTCCGTTATGTAAATCGGTAATTGTTATGTTTGTTACGTGCACAATAAAGAATATTTCAATTCAATTCAATTCAGTACTTTTGTACACACGTCTGTATAATAATGAGAATTGTTATGGACATCGGTAGGCACATTAGGCTCTGTCTGCTCATTTCACCCTTATTCTAATAAACTACCGTGAAACCTGCACTTCGTTGAACGGAAAAATAATTGTTCAATCGTAACAAAATATGGCCTATTATGATATTAACATTATGAGGCAGTAACGCCTCATAATGTTCTATTAATTATTATTTATTTATTTATAATTATTTAATATTAGTGAAAAGATGGTTATAATCAGATTAGTAATTTCAGAGCCTATTAGATATAAAAAAAAATCCTCTCTATATTATTAGTATCAATTGACAAAAAATAATTGTATTACTCAAATTCACTATTTAAATAATTTAAACCTACGGTAGTGTCGGTGGGTAAGTAGCCACGTAGGTACATATTACACAGACCTCTTACAGGCCGATGGCATGGGTCTTTAAGAAGCACTGTCCTATACAGTATAAGGCGCTTACCAGATGACGGGAAAAGCTTTGAATATTACAGAATATGCTTTTAGTTAGCACTACTTTATTATTCAAGTCTTTTATTTATTATTTAGTTTAATGTAATCTTAGGAGATTAATGCTTAAGAGCAATGGGAAAAACGTCTATGTTGATGTTTAATAATACCCTTGTAATATCTTGCAATTTTGTTATGAGAGATAAAAAATGCACTTCTTATTCACGAAAAACCTACTGAATAGATTCGTCTGTTTGTCTGTCTGTTCTTAGGATGATCTTATGAGCATAAACCCGCCAGTAAAACAAACTATATTTAAAGATAGTCACTAACTCTGAAAAAATTATTGATAAAAATGAATGCTGAAATTTTAGCTTATCGTGGAAACAAAAAATATAGATCTGGTCTGCAGTATCGACTACCATTGTTCACTCGTTAGAAATATATTTCTGTATGTAGGATAAGTCATCTAGACGATCGCATCCCAGAAATGTGGGATTAGTCGGGTGTTGGGAATCACGGATGAACAAAATGCCCACTAAAACCTTCGGATGCCATCGTACACCTTAATTGAGGTGCTCTGGATTTGTCAGCAATAGAAAGCTCTTTGTATATTGTCACATATTTTTGAGATCTTCGACGTAAATATACATTTTAGAGGTCAAGCACTCTAACAATGAATGATAGCCATCACTTCAAGGGTGATAAACCGCTCGGCAGCTCATATTAATTAGCGGTAAGTAGATCCATTCAAAAATACGTCTTCTCGTCGTAAACGTCGAACAGTAGTTAAATTATCTGGGCTATAAAATAATAATGAAATTTTAACAGGCCATTAAGTTTTTTCCCATATTAATGTACTTTTTATGTTTCACACCTCAGATGCCGCTCCGATATAGGTGGCTGATGTCATTATTATGGGTAAATGGATCCTCTATTAAAAAAAAAATAGAAATATTATAGTGATCCTTATTGGTCATAACACTATTTTTATTATTAGAGTTCCGTGTATCAAAACAAGGAATCGATCCATGAGGGTTCACTTTTGTTCGTCTATCTGTCAAGAAAACCCAAGAACTGATAACATAGTGAAGATAAAGAAAGCCAAGGGTCAGAGATTTTGTGTAAAAGTTGTATGTTAAAAATGCGTACGCTAAAAAACTTTTTATAGTGTAAATTGTGATGCTCGTATGTCCTGTTACGACTCGCACTTGGCCGGTTTTTTATATGCGGCTATGTGTGTGTGTGGTGTAATAAATATGATAAAATATGGTAAAGACCGGTGGTAAAATGTGTTTTAGTATGTGGCTATCTGCAATAAGCATTTAAAGAATAAATCTTAAATGTACAATGTTTTTAAAATATGCACCTGGGTCTGCCATTGCTCGTCAAAAAACAATTTTCATAATTAATTTTACCCTTCTCTTTTACTTAATTTAATTGTGTTAAAATTTATCATTCTGTTTCGTATGTAGCCGACACATATGTGCAAAATATTTTTAAATAATTTGGTTTATCTTTTTTGTGGAAAAAAAGCAATTAGCATTTTTATTTTTGCCTCTCGTTACCGCAATTTCATTTGAATATTAATTTCATGTTCGTAATTAACATGTCTTTATGATAGTAATGTGGAATACCGCTAATGCTTTGTTATAAAGATGTACCGCACCGAGGCTGTACTGAGGAGGTACCTCTCAATTTATGACGTCACACGACGGAAGCCAGCCACGTTTATTGCTGTTTGTAAGTTTCTTTGGTTCAGGAATCAAAATGTTGGTATCCATAAAAAGACTCCGACTGCTCCTTTAACGGCTTTCCCTACGAAAAGTAATGGTGTTTACATTTGTCATGGGGTTCTAATCCCTACTAATATTATAAATGTGAATGTAAGTTTGTTTGTTACGCTTTCACGCCAAAACTACTAGACCGATCATTATGAAACTTTGTACACATATTCCTGGAGGTATTAGAAATAACATAGGATACTTTTTATCCCGAAAAAATGTTCCTGAGGGATGCCATGGAATGATTTTCCACGATATCGAAATTTACGCGGGCGAAGCCGCGGGGCGCAGCTAGTACATTATAAATGAATTGATCAAGAAGTAATAAATTTGGCATGAAGTGACTGTAGTGAAATGAAGTTAATGGAAATATATTTTAGCCTAGTGGGCGTCAAGTTGAGGAGTACGGACGGCATCTGCAGTCTTTCTTTTTAGTTGTTTATGGGCAAGGATGTTTTGTGAGGGCACGCAGGAGCTCGTAGTACCTCCGAGGACATTTTCTTAAAGAGTACCAAACGGATTCACAACTATCGACAATTAGTGTCCCAAAAGTGTCAATAAAGTCCTGGTTATGAGTATTGAAAGTAATTCAATATGAGAGGATCTAATCAAACCATTGCACATTGCTCTGCAAGTAATCCTAACCTAAGCCAACTTTACAGTTACAGTTCAACGTCTAGACTCTCAGGAGTCTAACTTTGTGTGAATGACGCATTTCAATTAGTTTCAGATTCAATTAATGTAATGGAAATTAATCTATTTACAAAGAGGCAGCTACTTTGTTGTAGAGCCAGCTGTTTGAATTACCCGAGTTAGCTGGGAAAGTGGAGTTGTAGGAAAGAAACAAGTTCACTTGACACCGAACTAGTTTTGCCCCGCGTCTTCAAGTGCGTAAATTCCATCTCAAAGGACATTAATTTTATGCTATTCTTTATTGTAATCTACGTATTGTATAGGTTCCAAATTTCATCCTAATTCGTTCAGTAAAATTTAAGTGGTATAATAATAAAAAACTTTTAAATTATTAGTAATCTTTGTTTAAATAATTTTTACTTTACTTCGTTTAATACCTTTGAGAAGTTCTATGTTACTATCATCCAGCAAGCTAGATTCGGGTCACGCTACAGCCGCCGAAGACGCAAAAAAGTCGCAGTAGTGGCACTCATCTTACGAAAAACCCACCATTGCCGCCGAAACAAGTCAAGATGACTTGGAATATACCGCTCGTCACTTACCATCAGATGATCACGCGTTCATTTCCCTCGTTTGAAAAAAAAGCCATGTCGCGGACAACGACCTGCGAACGCAATTTACTATTTGACACCCAATACCAATATTAAATTAATGAAATGCACATAAAAATCTCATCTTAACAAGCAGTTATTTTCTAAACAAGAGATCAATGGACAGCAATCAGCAGCCATTGTGACCTGTTTATTAAAAATTCGACTCTCATCACGTCGTGACATATTTCAACTTCGTAATTATATCAATAGGATGAAGCCCATCGTCGAATGCGGTCAGAACTTGAAAAAACATTGTGAAATGTAACTTATGTTAATAGATATACGGTGTACAATGTTCATATCCAAATAAGAAGTTTGTTTGTTACCGAACAAAGTTTGTAACGCAGTTTATCCTTCCTTATGGTACTTGATATAGGGTTTACATTCGTGAAGCGAAGTGGACGACAAGCGTGAATAAATAACAATCGTTTCAAGTAGGGCTGTCAGGTTGGACGTCTCAGCGATAAGAACAGTAAGGTAAGGAAGTAGTTGGGAAAGACATGGGAACACGCTACTCGGGCTTAACTGTGATGGATGAAGGCTACCCGTTACGTTGTTGGAACTCGAAATGCCTTTTATTATATCTTAAACATCATATCTGGACGCGTGCTTTTGATGTTTGCTTTATTTTTTATTTGGTTAAGTACTGCGTTTGAATTTTGGATTCCGATAGATAGAGCTTCATTATTAGCAGCTCGTTTGTGGGATATACGTTTTACAAGCCCAATACGCCGATAACTTGTAACTCGTCCAATATGGATTACTTTTGCACAGATGTTTTACCCACTTCATCGACGTGGATTAATTTAGCGACCTTGACTCTTACAGGCTCTTCCTCCCTTTGTTCTCCAGAGCGTGTCGCCAGCCCACCGTCTCTCTGATAGTAAGAGAGAATTAAATTAAAAAATTTAACACGGTGGTAGGTTTAGCGAAAGTTGAAATTAAATGACGGTTTTTTAACGTTATCTGAATAAAATCCTAACAAGCCTTGATTTCGCTTTAACCTTTGTTAAACCAAACTGAAATGATCTTAATTTTATTGTTATTTGGTGATAAGAGCGAAATACCCATGATAAAAAGATGGCCTTAATTTGATCCAATACCTTGCTTCAATCAATTTGGCCTCAAATCTTTTGACGTCACGGATAATGACGCTTAAGATATTTAACGCCATAAAGCGTTACATATTTTTCTGAACAAATTTAGTGAATATTTATGATGTTTTAGTCAAAACATCTCTTGGAATACACGAAATGTTCTGTTATATTCGGGGGACGACAGACCGGAAAGTTTGTTTAGAACTTCACAAAATTAGGCTTTTCATCAAAAAAGTTGTGGACTTCCCAGTTTGTTCACCACTTCTAGAAATGAGGTTAACCCATTTTCGTAACTAAAAGCTCTCTAGAACAGTCGCTAGCTTTAGAATTTTCCTTTTCACGAACTTTTGATAATCATGACCATGCGATGGCTTTTTTATTCCAGATGATGCTTAGAATACGAATTGTAAATAGTCTAATACATAAAGGGTTAATAAAACGTGATATTGGAGGTATTCTCTGTGGTCTTTAACAAAAGAGTAAAGTTTCGAGGATAGTTTAGATAATTTACACTATCTTATCATTAGTATAGGTATGTGAATGTTTGTATTCATATTTGTTGTTCTTTCATGTATTTGAATGAATTTATATTTATAACATTTTTCATATAAATATCAAACCTTTATTTTCATATTCTCATTTATATACCAAGGTACATTTATATATTTGTTACAGTCAATTATATAATATGTACCCATAGAACGGCCCGTTTTTAGGGATCCATATCCAAATGGCAAAAAACTGGAACCCTTATAGATTTGTCGTACCTATATGCTGTAGATCTCAATGAAAACTACCAATAAAAATTGTTTTGAGCGAGGTATAATTATTAGTTTTTGAGAAATAAACCAATTTATTTCATTTTCTGGTAAAAAATGTCACAGACCTATACCTTTCATGGGGACGGAACTCTCGGTGTGTGAGTCCAACTCGCACTTGACCGGTTTTTTTAAGTACATAATTTTAATTACATACTAAGACATACAAACACATCTACACTCCTGATCTCGCGAGGGGTAGCATCCTTACATAGTTCCTTTGCTTCATCTATATTTAATGTCAAAAGCTAAACTATAATTAAACTAGCTGCGCCCCGCGGTTTCACCCGCGTAACTTCCGATCCAGTCGGAATATCGGGACAAAATAGATGTTGGCCGATTCTCAGACCTACTCTTTATGCTCACAAAATTTCATGAGAATCGGTCAAGCCGTTTCGGAGGAGTATGGCAACGGAAACTGTGACACGAGAATTTTATATATTAGATGTTAACTTATATAGGTAAAGTATAAAGGATAGATTGTCACAAGATATTCGTGTATAATTTCGGTCAGTAATAAGTACCTACTGTCTCGTATAAGGTTATTGCCCCCTAGCAATCATTTCATAGACACCCTATATAATAATCAATTGGATCATGACTATTGTCATACAAATGATAATCCGATGTCGTTTCCGGCAATCTTCTCCGATTCCATCTGCTTTGTTGTATTTTAGTGTATCATCCCGAGCGTTAGTCGTGAAATACGAACTTATTTTATGAAGTGGATACGCTTGTGAGTGTAGCATTTTTTGTAT
This sequence comes from Calycopis cecrops, assembly GCA_001625245.1. Classification (NCBI taxonomy): domain Eukaryota; kingdom Metazoa; phylum Arthropoda; class Insecta; order Lepidoptera; family Lycaenidae; genus Calycopis; species Calycopis cecrops. The sequence continues at coordinate 97,054 of LUGF01046825.1, read as the reverse complement.
ATAAATGTCAATTTGACGGAATTCTTTTCGAGTTAGGCTTATAGAAATACTAGCTGCGCCCCGCGGCTTCGCCCGCGTAAATTTCGATATCGTGGAAAATCATTCCATGGCATCCCTCAGGAACATTTTTTCGGGATAAAAGCTATCCTATCCTATCCTATATATGTTACTTCTAATACCTCCAAGAACATGTGTACAAAATTTCATGATGATCGGTTGAGCAGTTTTCGCGTGAAAGGGTAACAAACAAACTTACATTCGCATTTATAATATTAGTAGGGATATTGTAAAACAATATTTATTTTCCATAAATTTTCTGCACAATGTATAACGAATATGAACAAATAAGCGATCAGCGAGCACCAGCAGTAAAATCAGCATAATCTATCACAGCTATACATATATTAATTTCATTAAAATTACAGGGGCATCTATCGAAAACGACAGAGCTGGAAGGAACTTAAATGTAAGACCGACGGCTCTCAAGTCACTGATGTATCACGTTGTACAGCCGAATTCCTGTCTTTGTAATTTTAATAGAATTATAAAAATAAATAAAATAAATATATATCTGTGGACTTTTACACACCACGCTAGCCTAGTCCCGTGCTAAGTACCGTAAGGACTTGTGTTACGGGTACTAGACAACGGAATATATTTAATGTTTTATAAATTTAAGAAATTTTATATATTTAAGATTTTTATTATAGAAATACATATAATTATAAACATCCATGACCAAGGCGGGATTCGAACCCGCGACCACTGGCGCAACATGCTCCACTAATCCGAGCCCTGTACCACTGCGCCAGCCTGGTCGTCAAAAACGTCCATAAAAGCTTTATGGACACTATCAAGAAAATCAAAAAGTACGATCAGAGGCTAAATAAATCCGCAAGACTAGCAAGGGAATCAAACGAGATTCCTAAAACACACTCGCAGATAAATAAATACCTTCAGCTTCTCACAAAAGGAATTAACCTCAGACAGATCAATACAGTAAACGGCAACAGTAAATTCACCGTTAAGATGGACCCGATGCCATAAGTCCTGAGCGCGCCGGCGGGAGTGATTATCATAGCTGTACCGAGCGGGCCAGGGTAAAGCTGGAAGCTCGGGGGATAAGTGAAATTTATTCCTCATTGATGTATCGATTAGGATTGCACCGACTACTTTATTGCTTCTATCTGTTGTTGTGGTTTAGCGGATCTTGAGATGCTATAGTTCGCATGGCTGGGTCAAAATTAGTAGGTAGTTCATATTTGAAACGAAAATATTTGGTAGCAAGACGTAGTGCCACGCTCCATGCATTGTGGCCGAATGGGACCAGCACGATCGGGGAGGTACCTGTCGCGTACACGGAACCGGTGTATAGTGCCTGTGCTGTCGCGTTTCGTGCCGTGCCTAAGTAGCCGGAGGCCGATATAGTCATGAAAATGGCTCCGATTGCTCGTTTGCCCCCTTATACTATAAAAAATCCGTGGGTGTGATTGTTCAGCTGATCTTGAAATACAATAGTTGGAATGGCTGGAAAAATTGGGGACTAGGTAATGACTTTTTTGATACGAAAAGTATCCGGTAACAGTTAGTTCTAATAGAGTATATGTACTTGTCTAATAGGATTTGCCCCTCGTCACCAGAGATGAAAGTTCCGCTAACTTCAGGTTTGGCCATTTCTCATATTACTTTACGTAATATATAAACCTAAGGAAGATCCTTGAGACTAGTTTTTTATGTTAGACTATCAAATATAATTACTGTATATCTCTCTATATATATGTATAAAATTCTCGTGTCACAATGTTTGTTACCATACTCCTCCGAGACGGCTCGACCGATTCGCATGTAATTTTATGGGCGTATCGGGTAGGTCTGAGGAACGGCCATCATCAATTTTCATCCCGATATTTCCACGGGATCAAAACTTACGCGATTAAAACCATGACACCCCCCCCCCATGGTTTCAGCTGTTATAAACTATACGTCAAATGACTAATTTAAGGAAGAAGCTGTTTGAACTGTTTTAAGGAATGACTAACATTCAAGTTAGAAGAATTTTAGTTGCTTTACTTGCTTAAACATTATAATATACATAACATACATGTGATCGCCGTAATCTAAATTTAAACAAGAGTACCTTATCATCTCCTTAAATATACAGATATAGACCAAGTACAGATTTATTTTGGGTGTAGATTACATCTTTGAAGTGCGCAATACACATGCAAAGAGCTTGGTGATTTGAACTAAATAAGATTCAGAAAGACATTCAGAGGCATTTCCAACGATCCAATGCCGAAAGAATTGTCGAAATCGGCCCAGGAACAACGGAATTCGAACGATTAGAGTTAATTTACAATCTCTCAGATAACCCCTCTCTGTTGGAAATCCTGGTAGTAAAAATGTGTAGCTGTGTAACGCCCTGTTTTTATTTATATCTTCTCGCCGTCCCGTGCCCACTTCGTTTGACGTCAAAAATAAAAAGCTAATCATAATAATAAAATGTAGCCTCTATTACTTCCTATAAGCATTCTACTAGTGAAAGAATGGTTAAAATCGGTCTAATAGTTTTGGAGCCTAAGAAAAGGAACAAAAATCATTCTTTTTTATAATGTCCATAACTAATCGTATACCCATTTTTATACTACTAAGTAACTATATAAGATTTACTACATATAGTTATTAGAATGTACACAATTCTTGATGGAAATTAATATTATATTTTTATTAATTACTTTTTTTTCAATAAATCATCCTCAGGTATCAGTTATCTAATCCGGGAAATAGTATAAAATGGTATATTATTTAATCAAAATATAAAAGTTCTACCTATGCCATTTTTGAAAAATTGGTGTGTCTATTTATTTTTCGTTGATTAATGCTAACAAACCCGAAATGTTTGAACCAATATATAACGTGAAAGCTCTGGAATAGCTTCGTGAGGCGGCAGTGCGTTCATCGAAACCAGAGCTGCTCAAACTTTTGGCTTCATGTTTATTTCATCGTCTAAATCATATTCTTGCTCTATTTCTTGCTGAGTCTCTAGTTTATACAAATAATAGCATTATTGAATGTAACATCCAAGATTTCAGTATGTCATTGGTTGATGTATCAACTTAGTTCTCCCGGTATTCTATAAAAGATTTTATTTAATTATTTATTTAATTTCTTCTTGATATTAACATAAAATATGAACATAGGTATTAAGTAAAATTATTCACTAAATAATAATATATATATTATAAGTACACAAAAAAGTAGGAAAATAATTGTTGGTCCTCCAAGACTAGTTAATATAAGGTACGAAAGTTACGTAGCAAAATTTTATCTGCGATACAATCACTAGATTATTAGTGCTTACAATATTGTCGTGCGCATATTTAATCATGAACCCTATGAATTTATTTAATTGGAGAACCCCCATGAACTTACAACACTTTGAGTAGCCCTGATTCGAACGAAGGCTGCGCAGGCGCCGAGTCAGTGACACCACGTGTATTCGGATACGCTCATGCAGATGTTAGAATAGCGGAAGCGGAAACGGATAGCGTTTTGTGAGTATTATTCGTTGTTCTGTACAACATATTGTTTTGTGTAACTTGTATTTAGAAGCGATTTAGTACCCGTAAAATTTAAAAAGTTTTAAGCTATTAATGAGACAAACAACCATAGTTCTAGGTATCTAAGGGATTCTTTTAAAAAATCTTAAGACTTTTACCGAAATCACTTCTTAAAGCTGAAACGCTCTTTAAATGTGAATTTTAATGGTCAAGGTAAGTATATCCGACTCCTCATTTGATATTAAATACTATACTCTCATATAAAATACTAATTGAAGTCCATAATCGATTTACAAATGATGTAAAAACATAATTATCTCTATTACCTATAATCCACACCATGGCCACAGCCTTAATCCAGGCAGACGCTTGCCTCGAGCCAACCGGTTACGCACACAAACTCAAAACGATATACGCATGTGTGCGTTTTGATTTATGATACTGTTGATAGTTGATTTTTAATATGGGTGTCATTTAAAGTTAAAATTTATTGACTCAATAACGTTTCGGCATTGCCTTGGTTCATATAACCAGTTCTAATTATAGAGTATAATTAAATTATATTATAATGTAGTTTCGGTGAAATAATCTAATGATTTGATAATAATTAATTTCGTTTTATAGGTGTTAATATAGATTGGACGCGAATTAATTATATATTAATATTAATTAACATGTCTAAGGCATCATTTTATCGTCTACTACGAAAATTTCTTCTTTAATTAATATGGTTTTCCTAAGTTTATCTATGCGTAGCCTAACTAGTCTAAACCGCAAACGGCGCCTTATAAAAGCACCCCAAGGAAACCTAAAAATATGAGCATTGGGTGCCTTTTTGTGAGCTTAGTTATAAATGCCTTTTGATGGACGTCGAGGGCTAGATACATTTGTACAGAGCTTAAAGCTTTAAATGCCGGGACCTATTTCATGCCCTTTAATGGGCCATAGCAACGCTCTCACCACGGCAAGGTGGAGATCTGTCGAGGGGGAGCCAAGTTTACCTTAACCCATATTCCCCAAAATGAACCAACCCACGGTTTGTGAAATTTCCACAGTGAAAACAAAACAGATCTGGATCGATATTTCTGCCTTCTTCTCCAATGGAGCACCGAGCCTCACGAAACGAGACTGCATGTATGTCGCTTTGCGGCGGTGTAGTGTGCGCAAGAGGTGCCGGCTCAATTAGGCTTTAACGCAGCAATTGCACTACCTTTTACTAAATCCCGAAGGCCCAAATCTGAAACCTTCATCAGATCGCCTTTAGTGCTGTTGGTAGGGCACAGAGGACAGGACAAAAGACGGGACATGTCCTGGTCTCGAGAATCGCAGCCGCATTCCGACCCCATTGGCATAGCCCTACTTCACCAGGTTTTCTTACTAAATCATATTCTTAAAACATACGACGACAATACTTCTTATTGTACTAGGTATGATAACACCTTGACATTTTCGCTCCAACAACCTATCGATTGGGGATTCAGGTGTTTTGTTTTTGCCGGCCTTAATCTCGACAATGATGTATACGTGTTTCTTCCACCTCGCACGGCTTACGTTTTAATATAATTGAAATCCATTTCATAATTGTCTGTTCCCCTGCGCTCTGTCGATGTGCAGGGATATAGACCCCTGGGGAGGGCTTACAGGCGATTATGCTTTTCAAACACGCTTTAAAACTGATTATAGTAATTGATGTATCTTTTTTATGCTCTATTTTTTTGTTTTTTTTTATATCTTGTGCTTGAATTCGATGAACAAAAGTAAAGTTTGTATCTGAATGATCTGACGAATTGAATGAATTTTATTAGTTTACTTTTGTGTGCAGTTGGTACATAATATGAGTCGCGGTTGTACTTTGTTATCGCGTTTCCGTGGCTTCGCCTATTGGCCGGATGAGAAGGAACACCGCTGGGGTTTAGTGGGTAGAGGGAGCTGTGTATATGCTTTCGAGTTCCACATACCCTCCAGGTTTTCCCCAACTTGGAGGAATGCCCAAGAGCATTCCCCAACAACAAAAAAAAATTACATAATATGTATGTACAGTGTGACACATTTTATTTAATGCCCTTCATTAACGGTGGATAGAAGCTGATGCAGCTAGTAGTAGCAAAATCGTATAAAAAGTATGGCCTCAGCTTTGCAGTCCATTCTGGGGCTCGAGGAAGTATACCAAAAAAGAGAGAAAATTTGAAGCCCAGCTACTATGCACCACGGCCGCACGGAGATGTAAATAAATAAGTTACCCGATATGGAATTAACTGATATGGAAAACTTATAAATAAACCATAACTAAGGCTTGGTTATAGTTTATTTATAAGTGAGATTATTACCTGCCTGCTTATTCCTTCTACAAACCGGCTTTGGTAAAACCCCTCTACATCCCATCAGAATGTGGTAAGGTTACTAAAGCAGAACTAACCGAATGGCGTTCATGATAAACAGCCTAATTTAAACGCCTATTCACCATTACGACTGGTACGGTCGGAGATAATATATCACGGTGTAACAGCGATCGTTGTAAAATCGGTCTGAACTAGCTCATTCCACGTCAGCTGCTCTAATCCCGGTGCAGTCCACGAGATGTACGGGACGCCACCCTCGTGTTCCGAAATGTATTTTGATAGTTGGTAATGTCACTTATTATATGTCACTTATATTGGTAGAATTAACAGTAAATTTTTAATTGGCAAGTATTTTTTCATTGTTCCTTTATCAATAATTGAAAAAATAAAGTATTGCAAATAAATGAAATAGTGTCATAAATATGTAAACTATTTACGTGCGCTGGTATGATAGATGAAGTTATAACTAGATGAAGTTACACGAGACTGGCGTAAAGTGACAGCTGTGCTGTCGCGTGTCGTGCAGTGTGTAAGTAGCTGGTGGCCCATGGAGGTGGGAGGAGAAAGGAGGGCAGCGCATCTGTATAGCCTCTATGTGGATGTTTGTGGGCGTCGATAGTCATGAAAATGGCTCCGGCTGCTCGTTTGCCCTCCTATATCATAAAAAAAAAAAACTTACAATACAATAATATACATATAATTAATAAGTATTATTAGTAGAACATGAATATTTTTTGTTTATTTCATTGAAGGCAAACAAGCAGTCATTTCTCCTCGTCGAAAGAGACATCCAACGACTATAACACCAAAGATGTTAATGGTGCGTTGCCGACCAGGAGGCTAGGATGAGACGCCTCGTACGTAAGTATGCAGGCGTCCTCGCTCTCCAAATCGAAACACGACAATGTCAAGCATTGACGTTATGGCGACAGGATTAGGCGAGATGGTAGTGCCAACCCGGGCGAGTCGTCGCAAAACTCTACCACCTCGCAATTTACAATACACATAATGTGCATACGTTTCACAGCAAATGCTAACCATATAGTACCCGTAACCGAATTAGGTTCCTACATGGTGAGGTCTAGCTCACTATATACCTATTTTGGACTATGACTCAGATATCAAATACTTGTAATTGTCAACTGTTAATAATAATTCTGTGCAATTATACAAGCTCCATGAAAATTTTACAAGCCACATTCACACTGGGCCAAAAAGATTTCCAGAGCACATGAAATATATGTAAGCAACTAAGCATTGCCAGAAAGGGTATTGAGTATTCTAACGCCGTACGAATACAATAAAAATACTTGTGTTGTAAAAAAATATTCTTTATTGTTTCAGGTATGTTCCAGAGAAATTGAGAGCTATGTTATCATAAATATTATTTGTAAGTGTATTTTGCGTATTCTACGGACTAAAAAACCGGGGTTTTCGCCTTGCCATTTATTGACGAAGGTACGAGAAGCCTAGGATTCTTCCGCGCTTCCGCCAGTTGAGCTCGCAATATCAAGCACTAGAAGAATAAATATAGCGCGGCATGCCTAGACTGGTGTAAAACTCAACAAAGGACGCCTTTTTTCCATCCCTCGAACCTATCACTGGCCGCCCGCCGAGGCGACGACGATCCGAGCCCACTTGTCGAGGTCTTGTACTAGTGGAAACAGAGAACCCTTCCATTCTCCGCTCTCTCTCTCTTACTCGCCCTGCCTGCCGCTTGAATGACGGACTCGCAGAAACAAGTAATTTCCCTCTAGAAGCTTTCCTTGTCCGCCACAGTCTTGATTACTGCTGGCAAGGACAAATCCGAAAGTCCTCTTGTTGGCTGGACAGTCAGCGAGAGTGTGAACAATGTATATGTGTTAAACATACACAAAAATAACCCATAAAATAAGCACCACTATAAATATTAATCAAAGGCGTTATTACTTCTTTTATTTTTGTTATATAACATAAGGAGCAAACGAGTACATCAAGTCGCTATCGTAAAGAGTTACACAACGGGATGGAACTACCCCAATGGGCCACCATTTTCACTAGCCGCACGAAATGCGACAGCTCACGACGTTCTTTTAAAAGCAGAGACACGATTCTCAGTCGTACCGACCTGACCTATAAAAATAAATGATAAGACTAACCACATTACGCTTTCACGTATCTTTATAAAAAACATATAAGAGGGGTGGTACGAGACACGGCGTGTTCGTTAATAAGCGGTATGACGATTGCGTCTTAGCAGTTATGCGGTATGTGATAAGCCGTTATAAAGCGACTTGTGTGTATTGAGCTAATATTGTAAGCGTGAGGTCGTTGAAAGAAAGAAGTATGGTATGATGGTAGAATTTTTTTATAGTTCTTATATCTAAGTAGGCAAACGAGCAGTCGGAGCCATTCGAACGATTATTATCGACGCTCATAGACATCCTCGTAGAGGTTATACAGATGCGTTGCCCTCCTTCCTCCTCCCCTATCCATGTACATTGTATAGGGCAAAAAAAATATGTAAATTTGTTAATCTGTGTAGAATATAGCAAATAAATACATTCTTTCTTCTTTCACTTCTTACATATGGCAGTATGACAATATGAATTATTTACTGTCCTATGACGTCACCACCTCTACAGTGTGGGATTATTGGCAACTGATCTGATCCCGGCCTCGTAGCTCTGCTGATTTATGTTATCCTGGTTTTTTTAACATTTATCTGTATTACGACGTGATAAGATTTTCGAAGGTTTTTACGTCCTGTGCGTTGAGAATTTTTATTGGCCGTCCCACAGATGTCGCTTTTGATTTTACAAAGCTTTTATAGTTGCCGTTAACAGTTCATATTTAGGGTTATGGCTAAGTTGTATTGACAATTCGGTTATTCGGATTGTCATTTTATTGTAATGTGTTTATCTTGCTTTGATTATGATGCGGTATTTTTGTGTAGATCCTGTTATGCTCCAGTACCGCCTCGTGGTAACCATACTCGAGTATAGATTTTGGGGTGCCAAGTTATAATCCCAGGTCGGATCATAAAGTTTAGGCTTGTTCATTTTCTGGTTCACCCAAGAACGATAATTATGCGGTGTTACACCCCTATGCCGCGGTTCTCCATAGGGGATGTAGACGCTATACACGCAACGCTCTCCTTCTAGGGGCCAACGGATACACACCGCACGAAAGGTGACAACACAGTTATCACTTTACGCCGGTGTCGTGTGAGAGGTATATCCCCGGTCGTACCGGCCCAATGCAGCGGACCACTTTACTTTAACTTCTAAACTTTAATCTTCGATCGCGCATAGTAAAGTAATTCATATTAATATCGCTCCAGCATTTCAATCTCCCTCTCTAACATGTAACGTGCTCTTGCTCTATAAGCTCGTATTGTCGAGCGTCGTATTGGCATTTTTGACCGCAATCCATCTTATCCGGATCAACAATGAACCGGGTATTTCCGGGTGTTTTTCGCGTTAAACCGAAATAGCTTTGTTCGGTTTGATCCGGCTGCGAGGGACTAATTGAATGTTCTAATTTGTTTATTTGTTAATTGATTACGACGGTATTGGTCATTTGTTTATGTGTGGACGATGTAGTTTGGTTTATGGTAACGGGATGCTACTTTTGTTTTGTTTAGCTTATACAATGATGGTGCTTGGATGCATATGTTGTGCAAAGGTGCTCTCTTTTGGGAGATAAACCTCCATTGAGAAATTAACATCCAACGTAGCACAGAAGAGTGGTGCTACGCTAATTTGCAGCGCTGTGCTACTAAATACAGGTCACTGTTATATGACAGTTGTAAGTTTTCACTTCTATGTATTTTTCACTACTATATCTATTCTATCGTCAGTCTTATTTAGTAATCCATATTAATTATTATAAATGTGAAAGTGTGTTTTTGTGTTTGTTTCTTTGACCTTCTTTCACATCAAATCGGATCAACGAATCGATGTGATATTTAGTATGAATATGGATAGTTCGAGGACAGAAGTGTGCCATCGATTCCTTGTTATCTCGATTAACCGAGCGAGCGAAGACGCGAGTAACACCTAGTCTGTGCTATAAATGCTTGTTGTTCTTATTTATTTGAATTAAACCAAACGCTGGTGTTATATAAAAGCGAAACACAATTACAACGTATGCTAATTCGCAAACGTTAACAAACAAAGGAGTTTGTAGCCGTCACTCACACGTCCGAGATAGCGTACTTGATAACTGCGGAGAGTAAATCTTCAAAGGGGCGCGCCGTTTAGCTCGGGATATTTGCTTAATAACTACGCTCGCGGCTGCTACCTTTGAGTATCGGAATCTGTCGATAGCTATTGTTCCAAACAAAGATATTTGGGATCCGATTTGGTCTATTGTAATTTGATTGTTACCAGTCTTTGCCTATCAATATTTGACTGGAATTTCTAATCGGTTGACAATGTAAATGCGGACAAGATAGGGATAGGGATACGTTAATATACTGTGCGGATAAATGGAAAGTTCTAGTCCCATTAAACACCCAATACAGAACTATATTATAAAAATATCTAAAATATAGTTTTAAAAAAATATTGAGAGGTTATATTATATTCCACATGTCTATTTTACGAATGACAGTATTACTAGTACCGATTTATTCTTTAACATTGGCCTCCTAAGAAATAACAAGACACAAAATAAACTATATCCAAACTGTATTTATTATGTATTTTGTATTTATTAGTACGTATTTACGAATATGTGGAGCGTATTTATGTGAAGCGACCTCTGTCGGACACCTGTCTATAAAATACTTATCTCTGACAGTTTGTGAACGTCTCAGAGTTGTACTTCGATATCTAGAATGTGTTCTGTTGTATCGCTGTTTTACGACTACCATCAAATTAGCGAATAGAATCATATCTGTAATGACGACCCTGCGTAGCTACGTTATCAATTGATTGATCTTAACCTCTGTGAGTTATCTCAGCCCCTTTAAGTTTTAATTAAAAAGTTCAATTTAACCGCAGATCATTTTGATGGCAGATGAATGTTATTATTTAAAAAAATCTTAAAAGGGAATGAAAAGCGAAATCCAAAGTTATATAAAGTTTCGGTCTGGTCTTGTACTTTTAATAATAAAACAAAAATGAAATATATTAAATAGCTGAAATTAAAGTTTAATTTCATTCGTCCATTTTGACGTTTTAAAGATAATACGAGCGACTCCATTTGTCAGAAATGTCACTTTAATAATAGAAAAATCAAAATGAGCACCATCTGCATATAGAAGTGTTAAAATTCGGCAAAAAACGCACCCGAAGTTTGCGGCTTACATTAAAAAGGTAAACAACAACAAATTATAAATTATATTCTCCACATCTGCTATTAAATCCTTTTAAAAAACACTTCGATCGAACACTGAAAATGCTCTTAAAACACTTGGATCCTTTTCTTGTATTTTTTAATAAAATAATAGGTATATTATGCCAACAGTTATTATCATAAGGTTGAAAGTGTTTCACACGGATTGTGAAGGTTTCGGGTGGCCCAATGGGGGAATTGGGACATAGGCTTTATTATTTATGTTCTGTTGATTTGGACAAAGGAAAACAGACTTTGCAATACAAGCAAGTTAATATTTGTAACGAAAGATTTATTTACTTAATCTATTCCCGTTTCATTTATTCCCCATCAACATCATTAGTAATATGCGACATAATCGTATAGAAGCTTACTCCATAGTTTCACTTTCTTTACTTGCGTCGTTTCTTTTCGGGGCTATTCATGAGTGACGATTAATGATAAATAAACAAAGATAACATTGGTAATGGTTAATGTCTATTGTAATATCATGCCATTAAGTCGAATATATTGCTTGCCTCCACCTTGGCTACTATTTATTCTAGATGCGTATGATTTTATATTGTTAATAGATGAATTATATTTTTATTTTTATATTGCGAAGAGTTAGGGAATTCAAAAAAAAGTCCAACAAAAAAAAGTCAATTTAATCCTATACATAATATAATTGACATTTTTTATTATACTCTCAAGCTTAAACCACTGAGCCGCTTTTCATAAATTTATATATAGAGACTAGCTGCGCCCCGCGGTTTCACCCGCGTAACTTTCGATCCCGTGGAAATATCGGGATGAAAAATAGATGTTGGCCGATTCTCAGACCTACTCAATATGCTCACAAAATTTCATAAGAATCGGTCAAGCCGTTTCGGAGGAGTATGGCAACGAAAACTGTGACACGAGAATTTTATATATTAGATAGATGTAGCTCTAAATGTATAGGTTATTCTTAACCGACTACTATACATTTGTTAAATGTTTTAGAAGTTGCACGAAGCCGCGGGCGGAAATCTCTATACCTACGCTAATAATATCGAAATCAGATTTTAAATACAACTTTTTACACGAAGCAACCCTATTGTGTAGTTTTAAACCCATGACTAAAGTTATGATAAATAAGATACTTCCAGAAGTTTACCCAACATGAAGTGCCCCGGATCTTTAATAGTGAAATTTCAAACTACCCACAAGAAGTGAGCGGCACTAAAATTGTCGGAGTACCCTCGGCACCTCAATATCGTTCCACTTTGGCGTTTGCGCCGTGAATTTAAATACGGTTCAGTGACTTGACTGTTTTTATTAAACCCCAGGGGAGGTGCTTATATTTATTTAAACCAACTTGCCTTGCAAGTTGATTTAAACGATCCTCGACGAGGGTATTGCATCTATGATTTCACACATTTTCGTTTTATGAAGCAGTTTAGCAGCATTAGTTGTAATGACAACTATAATTGTTTTTTTATTATAGCATTGGAGGCAAACGAGCAGTTGGGTCACCTGATGTAAAATGATCACCAACACCCACAGATATGTTGATTAGTTTAGTTCATTTAAAGGATCATTAAAAGGTTCATAAAAATTTTCATCTTTCAGGTGTATGAATGATATTCTTGATAGTTCTGAGAGCAAACCTGTTGGGCTTTTTGGGTCATCTTAATTTATAAACTTTTGTAAGTTTCTATGTGCTAATAAATAATAGAGATACATTTTTCTACATGTCGCTCTAAATCCAATAAGACTTTCGAACATTGTTTCAGAAATTGTCAAGAATTAATAAAGATTTTACTAATGCACTGGACTAATGCCAAGCGCTATAAATTATGTCGCAAATAAACTTTGTGTGTTAGTTAGTCATCGTGTTTTTCATGTATTTTTCTAGTTCGCTCTATTATTCTTTGACATGACTTATAAGGAGAGGATGCTGCTATTGCTCCCCTATGCAATAAAAACTGTACAACAGATGTGTAAGTGCTTTTATCTGTATAAGGGAGTGTATGACCTCTAGATACCTCCGTTGGATAGGGGCGTGACCATATTTTGTACGTATTTTCCATCTTATCGAGGACTTTATGTTAAAGATAATAATTAACGCTTCCCATCTTACAGAAAACAAAGAGAATAGGTTCCAAGAGTTCTTAATCACGTTAATAAATTAAAGGCAACTGTTATCTCTACAGCGTAAAAGAGTTAAGTTTAACCGCGCAATGTAAATAGCAGCTTGACTTAACTTTAAGTTTATCTAACGTGGTTTATAACAAAAGTTGAGCTTTGCCCAAGTTGCTATTGTTACAATCTTCTGTTTCAATATCATTGACCCAATAAAAGTTTACGTTGCCGTTCCACTACCTACGTAACGATCTCATATAACTGTTATGATGTGAAATAAAAAGTTTCGCTCACTTTTATGTGTATATAATATTAGTTAATATGAAGTGCGGAGGTCGTGTTGTCAGCGAGACTGTTTTCGAATATCTGATGTCTAAGTCATATAGATTGTACGGATTGTGTGTGAATACCGGTGACTAACATTTGCTATTATGGTATTATTTTAAAAGTTACATGAGTACGGTAAAGAAAAGGTCAGGTTCTACCATAATTCAACTGCGCACTGCAGAATTATCAGGCCGGTATGGTATTAAATAAAGACATAAGTCCTTGGGTTTTTATGAGTATACTTTCTGTTTCCGTGGTTTCCGTAGTCGTGAAATACATTATTGACACTACTTCAATTAAGGTGTCGATAGTTTAGCGTTACTTGATATAAAATAAATAACATCAATGAAAATTTATTAACTATCAATTGTACGCAGCGTCGCATTCTGCGCAAGTATGATATATGAAGTTTTTCATAAATTGGTCGTTGTGTTGAATGACTAATTGGTTTTCCTTAAGAAAGCTTGTAGAGCGTACCATTAACACGATTACCGGCAAGATATGTTTTATATTTGAAGTGAAAGTTAAAGTTTACGGTTTTATCTATAAAATAAGAAATAACAAAATTCTACAGACATCAGGCACCAGATTTTCCGCAGCCGCGTAACCTAACTTGAAAAATTCAAGCTCGTAGATACTTTAAGTGGCTGCTAGGAATAATTTTAGAATATACTGAAACAGAAAAAAGACCAAGTGTATGTTAATCTAGATTAAAATTATGTATCAACGGGCCGCAAACAGCAAATTCCGTTGCGCCGGACAATCGCTAATATTTCACGCGAATCGGGCGTTTCCACAAGTTTTTATTACGGGACCTTTTTGCTTATGTTGCGACACTTGAAACCGAAAATACCTTTCGTATATGAAAGTAATTTTATTACGCTATTTGTTGTGCCCTTTTTATTTTGCATACAAACGCTAACCAATTGGTTTTGTGCCGTTCTTTTGGTCGGTTTTGTGGAATTGTATTTATAAGGACGACGATTCGATTTGCGAAGATGGCTATGTGACGGGTGTAGTGTAGTATATAGTATATACGCTATAGACAGCATTTTTCTGTCGATTGCTTGTTTGAATTACCCTGTCTGTGAACGTATATATTATATCATTAATATTATAAATGTGAAAGTTTGTATGTTTGTTTGTTTGTTTGTTACTCCTTCTCGCAAAAACGGCTGAATCCATTTTCATGGTATTTGGCACACACTTAAAGGGCAACTTAGATTAACACAGGATAGTTTATGTTCCGAAAAAATGTTCCTATGGGTTGTCATGGCATGATTTTCCACAATATAGAAATTTACGCGGGTGAAACCGCGGGGCGCAGCTAGTATGTATTTTTATCTTTATTAATTTAAATTACCAATATAGTCTTTAAGTATCGTTTTATCGCATATATTCTTGTAATAGTGTAGTTATGTATTTAGTTCATGGCCAAGTCATTTTGAACAAACACTCGCCATAGCATAAAGTAATTAATTATATTATGTAGAAATTAATTATTATCAAAGGCTCCTGCTCATTTCCGCCCTTTTCTAATATAAACAGAATCAATGACACTAAATAGGTAGGTATTAACTTACACTATAAAAAGCTTGTATAGATTCTCTAGATCTCTTTCATTTAAGAACTCTTATCTGTGCAGCTCTTGTCGTTCTCACCAATGTTCGGCCAGGATGTTACATTTATTATTGTACTTTTACCCTAAGATATGCATGTACTTTTTCTTTTATTTGGTCTGTAAAACTGCGTCTTGCTCTTTTTCTGCTCCGTTTTCCTTCTATCTTTTCGTCTTAAAGAAAATGTTAATGTACATACAATTTCTATCCATATGTACTTATCTATCCTAATGTATAGGAGGTACATCTAAGCATTACAGATACAAATAATAATTGTGAATTTATGGCGCCTGCTGCCTACATGAAAATGAAACGAAACACTGATCGTATCTTAATCAGAATTCCACGTGGGCGACGCCCGGGGCGGCAGCTAGTATTTTATGACGTTTATAGACAAACATGCACATCGTTATATTTACGCGCCCTAGGCTAATTTGAACACATGACCTCTTTTGTAGCAGTTAAGTGAGATACTAATAATATGAATAATACTGTTTCAAAATTATAAAACTTAGCTAATTTTTATCTCAAAGACCAAAACTAAGGAGATGCTCTGGTGTTGCAGCTATTTGTAGGCGTCAGAAATCACTTGCCAATAATGACTTCATTAAGGCTTTACACTATACCTGAAGTTCCTTCTATCTTTTAGTCAAGTGCCACTGATTTAACCAAAACATATGAAAGTTTGTTGAAGGGGAGGTTAAATCTAAACCTGCAAAAATGAATATACCTAATATCTTTCGAGGAACAGCGTTGACCTTCGCTGCCGAACTGAGGACTGTTTGCTGAGGCTCTATAGTTCCATCTTCAGGCTTTGGGGTGAAAGAGGGAGAGAGAGAGTTGACTGCTTGTTCGGACTAGATCAGCGATGGGTCTTATAGCTTCGAGGGGATGATCGTGCATGGTTTTCTGCAATAAATAGTATAACGTGTTTCTGCCATTACGACAAGAGTTACGACCTAGTAGACAGTAATAATGTAAAATAGGACAGACTTGATGATATATGACGGTAAATCTATCATTATGTCAGATTATTTCAATATACAGATACTACCTAATATACGTTAGAATCAATGCTTCAACACATTCCAATGATAAAAGTTGCCATTAGCTGTAATATAATTACATCATATATATATGACGGCAAGTCTTATCAGTTCATCAGTCGGAGTTTTGGCAGAATTACTTCAACTCATGGAATAAAATATGCCGTTCCGTGATGAAGGCAAGGATTCTGCCATTACATCGACATGAACTCATTTCAGTCGGCCCCCACAAAGTGAAGCAAGTATTAAAACAGGCATATCTTCATTTGGTCCATAATTGAACTGCCTCGTCCCATGAAATACAGCTTAATCACAAACGGGATCCGCATTAAGGACATGATCCTCCATTGTTGTATTGTGATTTAAATCGTAAATAAAATTATTAGCCTCTCGATCCGTACCTGTCCGATACATAAGAGGCGGCCTGGCTAGTGCGTTATAAATAAACGGAGACAAAACAAAAGGTCGGATTGGATTAATGTAGGTTCGATTCCCGGCTCGCAATATACGATGCCTTCTATATGGTCTCCATTCGATTGCGTTTATTTGGTAATGGATTTTATTTCTTCATTGGAATCCTGAGTTTTATTATGGCGTATTTTACGTATCGAAGGTTTTTTGCATGGGGTTTGTTTTATTATAGATTCTTATATGGTTTAGGAAGAAGAAAAAGTTGTTTTTGATGCTTTTAATGAAATATTGTCCATTTCGGACCAGAGGTAGCTTTTAAAGAAAAATGTTAATTTTAGAATATTCGTCAGTGAAGGTATACTTTAGGTGTAGGTATATTCTCATTACACAAAATCTGCTCAACTTAATTTGATGCAATACATTTATTGGCCTAAGACTAATTAACAGTAATCTGTATTTAGAAGATTGGCTGTTTTAAAAGTCCCTGTAACTTTAACTTTATCTAGTGAATACTACATATTTGCATCTTGGCTTTTCTTAACTAAATGATCATTATATATTTCTGTCAAAGGACAAAGCTCAAGAGTTTCTCAAGGAATACGAATGAGAATTAGAATTAAAAAGTTAGCGAAATAATGAAGGATGGTTGTAACGGGCCCCGCGCGAAATTTACACAATATTGTATTCGTTTGAGTTTGCACTTCATCTCGTCTAGTTAATTGTGGACCCGTGAATGAGCATCTTTCTCAAGTAATTATGTAGACCCGTAAAACTGGCTGAGACGATAGGGCTGCGGATATCTACATACATTAATTTTACATGACTACGGCGAAACAAAATGGGTTGCGAAATATAATGTTGTACTTAGGAATTTACGAATAACCAATTTGGCGCGTCATATTTTCCATTATCATTACATTTATTTATGTTGTTATATTACATTCTCTTTTATGTTGTGCCAAATAAATGTTGCCTTTCCAGAATCATTTCTTTCTATTTAAGTCTTTTGTTGATTCTTTATTACAAAATCTTTTAAAAATGTGATCTGTTGGTTTTTTCTTTTATTTTATTCATTTAAAAAAAATGTCCAAAGTCGATTAATCAGAAGATAAAATGCCAATGCTATTATTAGAAAAAGTGAATACATAATAATAACGATTATGATTTTTAATTTCGTTGGCAGCCCAGGGTTATATTTTTTCTTTATATAATTGAAAGAGTTATCTTGATAAAAATTTAAAACAAACATTCATGAGCTTTACAGAGGATTTGGCGTTTACGTTACAAAAAATATTTCAATTTTGGATATTTTTTTTTGCAAAAAATAGTACAATAACTTATTATTTTACATCATTCTTTTATCATGAATAAAAAAAAATTAGGTTTGGCCTGACTTCATATGTATAATCTCTGTTAGCCCTGTAAAAACAAAATTGCTCGTATTAATTTATTCATGCACAGCCCTAAGCAAATACACGCATAAAGCAGACTGCTGATGGAGGCCCCGGGTATTTCCAAATTAGCTGCTCGATCGTAATCCTGAATTATAAAATCGAGGTTTGTTTTGCATATTATATAACATCATCAGAACTTCTGACAAGTACGGAAATAGTAAAAAGATATTGGCCGCATTTGATTTGGTAGATATTTTTCTTTATTTACCCTCAAGCAAACAGCTTGTGCTAGATGCAAGTGGCTCGTATCCTATCCTAGGTGACCTAGGACCTAGATGAAGCAGTTTGTGACGTTGACTCGTGGCAATCTCTGGGGAGCTCAATGTCGAACAGTCGACGTCTTCTGGCTGATTACGGTGTTGATGATGTACCGTATTCTATGGAGCGACATTCCTAGCTTATCTTGGTAATCTTAATGTACCTATTTGTACATTATGTATGTAAAGTTTTGAAACAAAGGACAAGGATAAAAAAAAACTCGTTAAAAATAGTGGTTTGCAATGCCCATGCGTCCGCGCTAGCGCTAACAAACAATGTATCGAGTTTTCCGAGAAGTGTTTCTATTCTCCACGTACTTTGCATGTGTCTTGCAAATTACACGCACCATGTATAATTCAAGCGGCCATACATTATGTATGTGGACCGTAATGGATCGGCCATGTTTTTATCTGTGCGCCTGTTCAATCATTGTTATTGTATTAGTTGTAGTTTTATACCTACAGTAATACCTCGACTTACACTAACTATACTTACGCTTAGGAGTTACGTGGTTTTCATATCATTTCTTCAACTCGTAAAATTATATAATACTAGCTTTCATCCAAGTTAAACTACCGCGGTTTCACCCGCGTTAATTTCTAAGAAATCCATATAAACTTCAATTCCCTATTTCACACCCTTAGGGGTTGAATTTCTAAAAATCCTTTCTTAGCGCATGCATACGTTGTAACATCTACCTGGATGCCAAATTTCAGCTTGAGCCGTCCAGTGGTTTGTTGTTTTGTTTTTGTGCGTTGATAGATGGCTATGTCACGTTGAGTTTTATATTTATAGATTAGTCAAATTTTCTAATTTTGCTTCGTCTTTAGTAGCTTTTAATGTCTCCTATAATGTAAGTTTACAGTAATAACATTCGATCCCTATTAAATAATTTATATTATATTGGGAATATATTTATAACCCAACTCACTTTTGTGGACATGTGTTTGACAACCCAGAGATATAACCTAGCCAGGTTGTGTTCAGTATGAGGTCAACTGTTATTGCCATATTTCAGTGGAAAAATGTCACATAGTACCGGTGTGATAGCTTTGCTGTTTCATGTGGTTGTCCATACGTTTTCTCTAGTACTCATGGTAGTAGAGAATTTTTTTTTGGAAGTGTATATGGTATGCTGTGTGAGCGAAGATAAGCCCAACACGGCTTAATCGCATAACCATAAAATACGTAGCGACGAGACTAGCTTTGGGTCAAAAGGCGACTGACCTATACGCCCGTAAACCCAGGAATACCTAGACCT
>LUGF01046825.1:60073-76785 GCA_001625245.1 Calycopis cecrops | reverse complement strand
AAAGCGTTTATGGTATGCTGTGTGAGCGAAGATAAGCCCAACACGGCTTAATCGCATAACCATAAAAATACGTAGCGACGAGACTAGCTTTGGGTCAAAAGGCGAGCGACCTGTACGCCCGTAAACCCAGGTCGGAATACCTAGACCTGGGTTTACGCACGTATCTATAGTCATTACCTTGAGTTTGATTTAACGGTAGTTTGCCTCTTAGACTAAATAAATAATAAAACAGACGAGTCTTATAAAAAATACTTTTAGTAGAAATTCGTTCTTAATATAGATACCTAACTATCCTACTAATATTATAAATGCGAAAGTTTGTATGTTTGTTTATTTGTTACTCCTACACGCAAAAACTTCGGAACTGATTTTCATGAAATTTTTATCACGCACATAGAGGGTAACTTGGATTAACACATAGAATAGTTTCTATGCCGAAAAATTGTTCCTAGGGGATACCATGGGATAATTTAATATTTTCCACGGTATCGAAATTTACGCGGGTGATACCGACGGGCGCATCTAGTAATAACATATGCCTGGAGTAATAATTTTAAATCGACCTGATAATGTTACCGATCATAACATGCCAAGTATCTTCATCTGCACACTGCATCACTGATGGCGAATGGGATAGATGTAAAGGCCTTGGGAAAAAATTAAAACCCTGAGATGATAGTAAACAGCATCAAAAACGGCCATCAGCGATTTTACGGGCGGAAAAAGTTTCTCAGAACTCGAATTCCCGAGTAAAGTGCCGTCGTCATGAATACGTTATTTTTCGGCCGTCGCACACACCGTCTTTTATATTTTCTTATGGTTAAAAGATATATAATATTTTATTATATATAAATATTTTATTTGTATTATAAATCCTGTTACATATTAATGGGGTAAGACCATTTTGCCCTGTGATTATGACATCATATCTGCACATAAAAAATCGGTTATGGTCACATTTCGGTTTGCCCTCTGCCTAGTCCTAGATGTGCAGAAAAATGAATAAGATTATTGATATTTAATTACTTTCGTGTCGTGATAGAAATGGTGACAGCCAGACCTTACCACTTAAGTAAATGATAAAATAAAATAAAAGTAAGTAGGTACTTAAGAGTTTATGACAGAAAATAAGGAAGTTGTAGTCTTTGAAATCACATTGTCATATTTGTGCTAAGGTAGAAGATTGAAGATATTTTAGATTTGTCTCCTATAATGTTTCTATTAACATATTAGCAACGGTGTAACAGTGACCCCGAGTGGCTGTCAAAAAATCGATACATCCGATTCCTCAATCTCGATTACGTATCGAATATCGATTAACGAGACGAATGCAAATTTTTCCCCGCTTCAGTATTAAAGCGACTCCGATCGAATCTCTGAAATTGATGGAGCATCGATCTTAACGAAATAATATGGCGTGTAATTGTAATGGGTCATACGGGTTAATGGTGACGCCGAGTTAGGCGCAGCGCACACTGCAGATTATTTTGTGCCTAGTTACTGGGATTGTAGAATATTGTGTTGTTAATGTGTACAGTCAGGCGCCGACTTCATTTTAATAACAAGGCTGTCTTGGTTTATTTGAAGATCCACGTCTTATATTTAGGAATGTTTGTAGATGTAGATGTTGTTGGCATAGCGTTTATACAGTAACGTCATATATCTCTAGGTTATATCATATATCTATAGTATAAACTGAATAGATCTTTTTAGAAATTTTTCGCGTCCGATTGAATTCGTCCTTATCGTCTGCCTCTACTCGTCTCTTTCAATAAACACCAACATTTGGTTCACAACATTGCTTACAATATCTTTAGTAAGATTTTACCTTTATACCTTTATAAATATTTGTTTTTTTTTAGTTTTGGCAAACAGATATCATACATTTAATAAAACACTTATATTTATGTAAAACACATCTCCTTTTTGAATTGCGTATTTCAGTCATAATCACCTATGTAATATTACTAGGTGCGCCCCGCGGTTTCACCCGCGTTAATCCCACAGGAACATTTTTTCGGGATAAAAACTACCCTATGTGTTAATCCTAGTTACCCCCTATGTGTGTGCCAAATTTCATGAAAAACGGTTCAGCAATTTTTGCGTGAAGGAGTAAACAAACAAACAAACATACATAAACTTTCGCATTTATAATATTAGTAGGATACTTACATTTCACAGATATACATTTCATGTAACGTATGCTTTCTTCATAATAGATCTTTATATGATATATAAGAATTCTTAAAACTATTCACTAGTGATATTTTGTAAAGTATAATAGATATATTTATTTGGTGCTGCTATAATGTGCATCGTGCCTTAATGAAAAAACGTTACGAAAAACCGATGAAATCTTAATTGGAGGTGTTGTAAATTTCATTGCGATCAATCTTGCATGTTTACGATGTAATCGCCGAGTTTTTATGTTCTTTGAACATTTTATTCTTATCTCGAGATATATCTCCGTGTTTTAAGTTTTTACATGGGGACGAGCAATTTGCGTATGTCTGGTTATTGAAAATATGAAGTTTGTATGAAAATAGACCGTATTGGTGTGAGTTTGTAGTCAGAAATTTCAATAGTTTGTTAAGTTAGTACATGGTTATCAGTGTTTGTGGACCGATCTATTGCAGAATATAGACCTCGTTTTTTTATAGCATAAAGGGGCAATCAAGCTATCGCCCATAGACATCCGCAAATTGTTATGCAGTCGTGTTCCCCTTTTTCTTCATCTCCTGAAAGTCACAAACCTCACGAAATTGCTTAGTTATCATTGCGGCGCTACCCTGTAAGCAACTTGCACAATATTTCGCATTTCGTGTGAGTTGGCGGTGACACATTGGAGACGAGGTAGAAAGTAATGTCGCCTATAAATAGCTACGTCATCAGAAGATTCCAACTGCTCGTTCGCCTCATACTATAATAGTGAAAACGGCCTCCCGACAAAATAATCAGGGAAATAAATAACCAGTAGTATTGTGAGCTGTCCCGCATTTTAAACGAATCCCCCAAATAAATCCTTTTTAATTCCCCTTCATATTATTCACATCAAGAAGTGCTTTCAATTCGGAAATTAAACGCCTGGTTACTGAACGTATTACAAGAGATTGCGAATTTTTAAATGGGAAACCCATTCACATGTAAATGAACTATTAATTTTACAATCAGTTACCTTTGTGTGTTGATTGGATGATTATTGATAATATTGTTAATATGTATGAAATGATTATGAAAGGCTTTATAATACTATTAGGCGTTATACCTAAATATGTAACAAAACAAGCAAGGCCCTCAAAATTCTGGTCCCCCATTTTCCATCGTTTGAATTAGGAACAGTAAGCATGCATTTACTTAAAACTGACAGTAATTATCTTCTTTAAATTGTTTTCATTGTAAATACGCATGCCGCTTTGCATCTGATGTATCATTTGTCAGCTAACTTTTATTATTATTTCGTATTTTTGTTTCAAATTTTAATAGATATTATAGCTAAAACTCTTTACTACGTACAGTGTCATTTAAGATAGCATAAACACAAACGTAAGTGGTTTTTAATGTTATCTACTAACATACAATATTATTTGTAACCTTTTAAACTTATAATACAATAAAAAAAAGTACCTGTGCATGCATGCAGCTGAATTGGGCTCTTATGACCGAACCTCTCGCTTACACGACACCGCATAAAGTGAGAGCTGAGCTGTCACGTTTCGTACGGTGTTTAAGTAGCCGGTGGCCCATGGAGGTGGGGGCAACGCATCTATATAAACTATGCGGATGTCTACGGTAGGCAGTCATAAATGGCTTCAACTGCTCGTTAGCCCTCTTATACTATTAAAAAAATGTAATATTATATCCTATCATCAGGTAAAGACAACTTTTATTGAAAATCCCTCATAATTTATTCTTTCTGAATTTAGAATAATTAAACATTTAACAATTAATTAGCCTTAATCGAGACACAAATACGAAACACTTTGGTGTCGTGTGTCCTTTGATATGTTTAAAACGCGCCGCCGTGACACGGGGCTTTTGTTTAAATTTCTATTAAGGCTTCAAAGGTATTGATGGCATTTGATACCGATATAATGGGGCGGATGCGATGGGGTGACGTTATGGGTGTAGAGTTACCGAAAGGCTTCTTAAGGTGAAGTGCTTTGTGTGGGTGACATTTGGGATGTTTTGTAATTGACCGGCTTATAAAAAGGAGATAGACGTACATACACACACTTATTTAAAACGGAAGAGATAGAATGGTATATGATATGAAGTTAGCTTTCTGTCTCTTCCCGACACGGACTGTTATTAGAAATTGAATTCTAATAACATGTTTTGGTCCGACCCGAGACTTGGATCACTGTCTAGGCCAGAGGCATTGATGAATATACATACTTCTTACATGAACGTCAAGACGCACATTTTGTTCATCCATCCCGGACTAACTCTTGACGTTTCCATCTGCTCAAAACATGTATCGGAGCGAACAACGCACGGAGATCGTCGTTTTTTTATAGTATAAGTGTGCAAACGAGCAGTCGTAGCCATTCGCATGATTACCGACACGCGTGGGACATCCACATAGAGGTTATGCGTTGTCCCTCTTCCACCCCCTACATGGTCCATCGGTTACTTACAAACCGCAACAAACGCGGCAGTACTGCTGTCGGTATTGTGTAGGCGAGAGGTACCTCCCCGGTCGTGCCGGCCCCATGCGCGACACTGCCTCTTACTCTTCTTTCCATGAGTATGAATTCCCAAGTTCCCAATTGGGGTAAGCAAGCCAAGAGCCACATAGGGCCATGTGGCACTCTGGCTGGTAGTTTTAATTGCCCGTACATCGGTGCGTCGCTTTAAAGCGTTACCAGTTGGAGAGCACTCGGCACACGTCAATGCGTCCGGTATTGTATCTTGTAATAACTCGCGCACTTCTTTTTTGTTCGCGCACAAAAGGAAGTGTCCTCTCGCTAACGGCCCGCCTTAAGCAGTCCGATTGTTACAGCTTTAAAGCGCTTTCCATTGTAATCCTATTATACCGACATGGAATTTTATTTTTCATTTTGCGAAAACAAAATTATGTGCCGGAATTGAAGTTTTATTTTCGTGTTTCAGTGAGTTTGTATCTTGCGATAGTTTTAGCAATTAAATGAAGTATGTATGTGACTAACTGAAACGAATTTGAATGAAATGAGATATATTTTCAATGGCTATTCGGTCTATCAACCCTTATTTTAATAATATTCAAACGATACAGGGGCTTAGAAGCAAAACATATAAGACGTTAGGAGTACGAGTATATTTAGTTACCGCAGGTTGGTTCCTAGTGCTGTTGTGTGTAAGTTGCCGGTGGCCCCTGGAGGGGGAGGAGGATGGACACATCTGTATAATCTCTATACTGATGTCTTTGGGCGTCGGTAGTCATGAAAATGGCACCGACTGCTCGTTTACCTCCATAAACTAAAAAAAAACATCTCGGCAATTATGAAATAAAAAAATCTATGTATTCTACTAAAATAGTACCTATTTTAGTTGTCATGTTTTTATAAGCGTGTTATTATTAAACAAACTGATGCGAAACACAATTTGAAAGCAAAATATAAAGGTAATACAGCCAATATAGCAATATTTCTCGGTAAAAGCTGATAGCATTCGCAAAGTCCTTTGTGCGCTATGCATCAAATTTGCCATTGGCCGGGCCATCTATATTCCCGACTTTGTGAATACCCCGCACTTAGCTTTCATCGCAGTATGATTTAAACAATCTCCCCGGATATTATTTTTAAAAATACCCACCTACACGTAAGGAAGGAAATTGTTTCTGCGAATTGAAAATAGAATTATCCTGGGCAGTTGTACAGCAGAAAAATTCTTAGAAAAATAAATCGATACATTTCTATTTAGAATATAAGAATGGCAGCCAAGGTATGACTGTCATTCATGCACACGGCGGGCGGAGGGCTCATCATTTGTTGACGCCTGCACCACAATATAGGGGAGGCCTATGTCCAGCAGTGAACGTCATACGGCTGATGATGATGATAATGATGATGATGATGATGATGATGATGATGACGACGATGATGATGACGATGATGATGATGATGATTATGATGATGATGATGATGATGATGACGATGATGATGATGATGCTGATTATCGATTGCTCTAATATAGTCATTATATATTCCATGTTATTTATAAGGAAGCTCATTCAATTTAAAAACAAAAATTCAAAGTACCTAGCACAGTATAAGTATGACATAAATAGAGCCATTTACTTTATTAAAGACCAATGTAACGGTAATTCATAAGTTATAACTCGTCAAGCTATTCAGGCTGTAGCAGAACATAGACTTCTGAAGCGGTCAGTTAATAAGAAAAGAAGTGATTCAGGAGACACCAAAAATATACTTTGCAATGCAGCATTAACGCTGCAAATGTTAAATTTTAGTAAGAAATACTGTCACGCTGCATGCATTCTTGTAGCCGAATTGGGCCGGCACGACCGGGGAGGTACCTCTCGCTTACACGAAACCGGCGTAAAGTGACAGACGACAGCTATGCTGTCGCATCGGTGTGTAAGTAGCCGGTGGCCCTTGGAGATGGGAGGAAGAAGGAGGGAAACGCATCTGTATAATCTCTATGCGGCTGACTTTGGGCGTCGGTATTCATTGATAATGGCTCCCACTGCTCGTTTGTCCCCTCATAATATAAAAAAAGGAAATAATAAGCGCTGCTAATGATGATGATATTATACGGATAATATTAATAGAAAATAACCACGGAAAGTGTCTCTTGTCATATTACCCAATAAGATTTTCTTGTCATAATATACGTCAAGCCGAAATATATCTTCAACAATGTATTAGGGCGTACTCAGAAATAAGCTTAGGGCGAGCTTAAATATGAAACTAAACTTACGCAGATTAGACTTAACAACCGCGTATTAATAATACCTTATACAAATTAACTATAATAAATTAACTGCAAACATCACCATCTCGAGGGTTACTTCAGGTTTTTGAATAATCATTTTGTAGGGATTGGGAAATGCCTCTTGCTCTTTTAACATATTAGGTACATGTTATATATATGTTAGTATATGTTCTATTGCGGACGCCCGCAACTTCGTTTACGTGAATCCGTTTTTTGACCACAGTCTGTTAAAACGTCAGTCAGTCAGTCTATAGCCTTCCTCTCTAAATGAACTGACTAGTACGGAAAGAACTTTTCAAATAGGACCAGTAGTTCCAGAAATTAGCGCGTTCCAACAAACAATAAAACAAACTCTTCAGCTTCATATTATTAGTATAGAGTATAGATAATATTTTTCTTTATATTATCATAATATTTTTCTTTATATTATCATAACATTTTTTCGTACTTCGTACGGTTTGTATTGATGGCGCATTGCGTAACCATATTGTATTCGTATGTACTAGGTATCTTTTATTCTTCGTAGGTCCCAAGACAGTTTTAGCTTTTCCTACGGGCTACATACTACCTGCGAACCATATCAAAGAGTCTATTGGTTGTAATTTTCGGTTTGGCTGAAACAAAATGTCAGCGGTGGGGACGAACCGTGGGCCAAGCCATTTATTTTTTATTAGTTCCGATATCATCAAGGATATCTATGGATGTGCCAGTAAGAACAAAAAATCGAAGCTTTCTTGATACCTCAAAGTATAAGTGAAGTCGATGATTTCGATATTCATAGCAATAAATGCAATAAGCTCCAATTGATGTTGTACAGTCCTCGTTCTGTCAGAGTTTACCGTTCAAAGGGAATGTTTCAGTGTACAAGTGCTCTGTGTTCGTATCCAAATTCGATTTTTGTATCTCGGTAACAAATAGAAATTTCCAGAATATTAAAACCGACAAGTCGATATTGTCGTGGATCCAATTTTATAATATTTTGATGGTACTTGTTCGTATCAAAGGATTGAGATGTAAACTTGTTATAAGGAATATAATTGTTGTATATTATATTTGAGTGAGTGATTCTTGATTTTTTTTTGATGTTCCACTCTGCTTTGGGTCAAGTTGTGCGTATGTAGTATGGACTTGATTTCAGATGTTATATTAAAGTCTTTTATACTTATCTAATAGTGAATATAAACTCTACATGTTATGTGTATGTTTAATTTCGATTCAATATTCCTAATAATGATATCTTTTGATATCTATCTATACTTATAATAAAACTGTAGAAGATTTTATTTTGTCTGTTTCTTGTGTGGTTTTTACATAAAAATTACTGGACGGATTTTGATGAAACTTTTTGTTTTATAGGTATTAGTTTCGGTAACATACATATATTTACAGGCTATAATTTATCAATATAAACTATATTATGCTGCAGTCGGTATCTCGATTTGAATACACTATTGCAGGGCAAAATAATGAGTTGTCAATTCGGCTACATAACATGACACGTTACTTTGACAATATATTTTCCAATAATGACAAGACAACGCCTGTTGGACTAGTAAAACAATAAATCTATGAGTGTTGGTATTACTGAAAATGGAAATAAACTACCCTTTTGTGTACACTAAGACAGGGTTTTCTAGCTGTGAGGTATAAAGAAAGCTCCGATTGTGTCCTGCCCTAGAGGAGTGGACAGATGGGGGAGCTAATCCACAAACACTGCTTAATGCTATTGTGAGATAATATCATGAATAAAAGATAAGAATTAAGTAGCTTATTTACGTAATATCTTTCATATCCTAGTAATTTTTTTTTGTCAAATATAGCGATAAATAATACTGTAGGCGTAGTTGATATGCAGGTATTATAATGCCTATGATAGCGTCATAATAATGAATTAAACCCTGCTCTTGTTTAACTCTGTCGCCAAACTTGAGCTCTTATAATCCTTCGATTCAACTGAATAGATCATACTTTTATTCAAAGTCGACACATTCGCTATTAAAGACGTCCAAATCCCACATTTACCCTCGTGTATAATGGAGTACAGTCATGTGCAACTTGCATCTAATAAATTATTTTCTTTTCTTTTGCGAGCCAGGCTTCAGCCCCAATCATTATTTATAACCGTGGAACCCGACATAAGACAGCGAGGCGATCGATAGTAACGAGACAAACAGACTACGTTTAATGATAAAATTTGTTATTGATTTATAATTATTGTCATAAGAATAGTTTATTAGAACTGAAAAATAGTAATCTAATTTGCGTGTTAGTTCAACCATGTACATAGTTTTAATTGCCTATTTTGTATTTTTTTTTTAATTTACCATTTTGTAGGATAATGTTAGTCATATTTCGATAAACCTTTTATTGAACGCAAAATGTATTTGATTTATTAGTTTTTGTAGGCAAGCTTCAAACGAAGTGGACTAGAACAAAATATTAGTTCAGTTCTGGTTGACAGAGAAACACTTTTAGCCTCAGTTGTAATTGAAATTCGATTTAAAACTTTTAAATCAACTTTATATGATTTAAACAATAATAAACAAACTTTGTAAATTATATAATAAAGAATATATTTCCATAATGGTAACAGAAATAAGTAACTTTATTTTATGAATCGTTAAATGTAATGTAAGATATTCCAACATTTTCTCAGCGAAAAAAAAATTAATATAATTTTTTATAGCTTTTCTTCGCGAGTACTCTCAAAATCAGTAAAACAATGGAATGTTTGGTGGTTTCTTTATATAATATTTGCTCATTTGAGCCGGGCTGCGGGATTGCAATCTGGAGGGATGCAGACTCAGGGGGAATATTAAGTGGCCATTCAAATATAAGCTTGTACGCCCATAGATATAAAGGTGATAATGGCTTAAATGGAGGTGTTGATAAGTTTTAAGGTAGCTTAAATTTTACGTATATTTTTACTACGTTGTATGAATATGAGGTGATTAAAAAGGATTGTGTAAGTGATAATATTTTATGAAATTTTAAAGGTATGTTTTGATACTTCATGTCGTTATATATTTTTTTTATGATATAGAGGGGCAAACGAGCAGTCGGTGACATTTTTCATGACTATCGACGCCCATAGACATACAGGCTATACAGATGCGCTGTCCTCCTTTCTCCTCCCACCTACATGAGCCACCGGCTAATCACACATCACACGAAACGCGACAGCAAAGCTGTCACTTTACGCCGGTCTAGTGTAAGCGAGAGGTACCTCCCTGGTCCTGCCGACCCAAATGGGCTGCATGCAAGCATTCAGTGTGGCATTACCTCTTACTACATATAAAACTAAATATAATAGTGTTGTTTTTATGTATAAGTAGAAGTAGTTTAGGGACTGACTGTTTCAAATAGCCGTCTTTACATAGCGTGATCAGAAAAGTCTCCCGCATGGAAAATACTGGTAAAAAAACTATTGTAGTGATGCCCTCTTAGCGTGATTTTGGCGACGTCGGCCATCCAAAGGGACGTAACTGCGTTAGACATTATAATGTTCAAGTGTGTGTGCAGATACAAAAGCTCTCTCTCTATTTCCTTATTTCCCTATTTCAATGGGTATAGGTAGTGTGACGACCAGAGAGAAATATAGCATAGGACAGACAGCTTGGCGGGGTTTCAACATCGTGCGGTCTTGGACTTTCTAAAAACAATTAGACATTGAAATCCCAAGGAAACATTTTTATCCGACTCGGACTCGTACCCAGGGCCTCACTATATAAGACTGTGCATACATGCTTACCACCACACCACGCGGTAATCCGAATTATTTGTAGTACAGTTAGCATTAATATTATAGTAACAAGGCATTGGCATCAATGGGGGAAATATAAATTATTTGACAATTTCATTACATTCAATTGTCTTAAAAACTGTCTTATAATTATTGTGTATTTTACGGGGTATCACGTTATTGAAGCAAAGAGGCGATACGTACTTTGTAGAGTTCCGATTGGCGCAAATTGGTAGATCTGCTGTAATTTGACTGAGCTCCCCGATCATTTAAACAATAGAAACACGTACCTATTATACTTGCTTGTTTCCCTCCTATACGTAAAAAACTATAGGATAGGTATTCTAAAGTAAATTTTGTATTTTATTCTCTTTCTACACGTCTTACATTAAAATAAAGCGTGGGTATTAAATGAGAATCTCGTAAATAGCCTATTCCACTTTTTTATTATATTAGCCTGTAAATATTACAATACTTAAGGCATTATCGCTGTACCATAAACTATTTAGGTTTTATGGGCTCGCCGATGAGAGTGGAAGTATGCGAGACATTAAATGGAATGTCGTGGTGTTCAAAGCGCACAGTTTATGCAGGCATCTCACTTGCAAATGGGCAGCGTTTGAAGGGTAATAAGCCTTTGTGTGCGTGCCTGGCTACGTCTGCGAACTAGACTGAATTTATGAGGGTATTGACGATTTTTCCAAAGAAAAGGTTATAATCGTTTATGTAGTGTTACTAGCCGAAGTGCCCACTTTGTAGGGCGTTCATTTGAAATAAAATATAGCCCTTTACTTCCTGATAATGAAACTTTCTATTAGTGAACGAATTGTGGAATAGGTTATGTCATAACATGAATGATAGATAGTTTGGAAGAGGGAGATTGAATGGGTTTAATCGTATTGTACAACATAAAAAAACATTTAATACTAATGTTAGCTATCTATTCCTATTTTACTTTACGAATTATGTTTTGCAATATCTCCATATAATTCTCTTTAGTTATTTGCCAGTGCTGTTGCCGAGTATGAGATGTAGCTGATGTCAGGAGAAATGACAGACTTATTCTTGAGATGTTATTATAATCGGAAACTTAACAGAGTTGTTACTTGGATGAGAGATTACCGTGCGTTGCTCCTAATATATGTTTCTTTGATTGCTTATAAATTCCTGTACATATGGTGCCAATGTGTCTGCACAATTACCACACTCCTACGAAAATTCTCGACTGATACTTATGAGATTTTGTGTGCATATCGGGTAGGTTTCTAGTATACATAATAATCTATGGGTCTGACTATCGACCATCATCTATTTTTCATTTTGATATTTCCACGGCATCGAAACATTCGCGGCTGAAAACGCGGAGTGCAGCTAGTTGGGTTACTATAAGTACTGAAATCCGTGGTAATAGTTGTTAAACCTTCCTTCGTGCTTCAATAAGTATTACAATTTCTTCTTACTGTCGTTGCAGAATCCTGCCTATAGAGCAAATCATCCAAAACAAATAAACTATATTTTTTTCTCAAGTTATAACGCAAATATATTGATATAAACACATCACAGTAGATTCTCAGATTTATACGCACAAATACTTCAGAAGAAGTCTCTCGAAAGCTTAATATAATCCCTTATTTCGTAATATTCTTACACAACAGTCTTTTGATACCTTTTTTGCGTTATTTATAGATACATTTGGAAAATGCCGTTGGATATCTGTAGAAGCGATGGAGTTCGACTAACAAGACACTTTCATCTTGTTCCAATTTGTGGCTGATCGATATCTGGATTTGTAATTGATCTGCCGTGGTTCCTTCTACAGATTGGACGATGTCGTTAGCGAAATGAAGATGTAGTGGGTATTAGTTGTGATCACCGATTGTACAGGACATTCATTTTTAATGCGTTTTAGTATCTTTAGTAAATAAATGTGATTATTTTAGCCAAACTAGTCAGATATTATTCGTCGGAAAATTCCGAAACGAAATTTCGCAAATTTTGCGGTTAATGACTACGATATTTTTATTGAGAGGAGTGTTAGTAAAAAGATACTATTGTACAGCTGTATTACATATCCCAATTTATTTCAATGAATGTGTAATAAAATTGTTTTATAGACATTTTGATATTTCATATTCAGTCATTCTGATCTCGAGTAACGATCGAAAAAATCGAACGAGTAACGAAATATGTAGAAACGAACATAACTGTCTGCATAAACTCAATGCGGATGTATATGGGCGTCGGTAGACATGAAAATACTTCGGATTGCTCGTTTGCCCATCATATTATAAAAATCACAGTAAACAATGATTATTCCGACCAAACAGCCATACGACTCGAAAATGTAATTTTCGTTTAACTTGATTATGTCGGCCATAACATATTAAATAAATAACACCACAGTTCACAGGTTTACAGATTAATTTGATTTTTCACAGAATTAATTAATTACGGTTTATAATTGATCACAATTGCAGCATAAATATTATATTCATTTATGAAGCGTATAATTTATATATACGTCAGATAAAATAATTATAAGGCATTATTTATCTTGTGCAAATAAAATATTATCTCGTATGTTAGCCACACCAAATTTTTGGGTAAAAACCCAAAAAATACTGCGCTTGCAAAAATTACAATGTTCAAAAATAATGTATTTATATATATATATATATAACGCTGTTACGTCAGCATGTACTATCATAGCAATGTAGTAAAGACAGTGGCGCCATCTGTCGAAAATTTGTCGTACCAACTTAGAAACCTTCGTGGGCGCATTCAGAACAACTTTACTAAAGATCATCACATCCTCAAATGCATTATGCAACAGTACCTAAATGAGATAAAATGCAGATGTGCAAAGTGGCTGCAGCTGGAGACTTGGAGCTGGAGTTTAAGCGCAGTTGTGTGGCCTGTATCCACGAGCTTTGGGAGGCCTATATCTGCCTATATTCAGCAATGGACGAAATGAGACAGGCGATAATGATAATAATGATACCTTTTGTAGCCGTGGTCGTCGTTGCCTTTTATGCTAGCTGTTACACTAACGAACCCAAGTGGGATAGGTGTTCAATCGATTTTAACTGCACTAATTGCAGCGTGAAACTCGTTCCACATTTCTTACATTTTTATTACCTTTCATGTGTGTCTGTTAACAATAAAATAGTTTTGATCTCAAATATAAGGTAATGTTCTGGCAAGTATATTGATAAATGGAGATATGCACTTATAGCCAATAATTTTATTCCTCTTGGACGTTAATGAAAGCCTTAAATATTACTATCGCTTCTTATCCCACCCAGACGTGAAAAACTGACTACGTAGCAAACTGGCGGATCTTCTTCGTAGAGGTGGTTAGTAATAAAATACAATAGGGGTCCCTAGGTATCATACCTAAATGTATTTCCCTGGGTCGACAAAATAAAGTTTGTGTAATTTAAAATAAATTATTTTTTTACACGGTAATAACCTGCAAAATATGTTTAATTTCGGCCACGTTATGTATTATATATATTATGTTATTTAAAACAGACACCAAAAGTATATAGCAAAATAGCAGAACAAACAAGTTAATTTTATCTTACAACATAAACGCTGCACGAATCGCATATGCACATTACCATCCTCTCTGTATCCACGTCATGTAGGGACGAAAATAACAATTTTTCGCACTACCCTCATTTTGTATTCCGCTGCAGTTAATTGAATGCGATGCAAGTGAACAAATTCGCATGCGGAATAATTTTCAAGTCCACTTTTATATTTTTACGAGCGTCAACTAAACGCTGTATTAAATTTCAGCGACGCAATTTCGTTTATGTGACAATTAATACAGCATTTTGTTTATTGCAATTGTACGTAGTTTGTGAGTTTTTAAATGTTACATAATAAGTATATAATAATAATAAGATTATATTTTGCGGGTTATTTTCCGTAACTAAAATTTCTTCCCTTGAACTTGGCTCTAAAGGTCCGAGTTAAATTGTACGAGACTATAGTTAAACTTCCTCTGTCATTTCAACCCTAATAATAAATTCTGAATTGGTTTATTAATTGAAAAATGCCAATATTTTAATAAACTTTGCTATTTTCGAGTAAAAACTAAAATAAATTTAGAAACGGTTTTAATTGATTTAAAAGCTTTGAAAAAATAGAAAATACTAGGTATAATTTAACTGACGTGAAATAGAAAAATGTGAATAGAACAAAGGAGTTAATAAAGGCCATTCATATTTTACGATTTAAAATCGGTAAGTGAATTTCGTATTGATATTGGAAATGAGTGGAAATGTGATTGGAAATGTGCGTTGTGATGAGTGATTTAAAGCTCAATACGCAGGAAATATATTTGGTGGGCGAAATGTGCATTCCCAAACGTTTGTGGATTTACCGATCTGTTGCACTGCCGTTCATCGATTACACGTGTGACGATTACTAGTGCTGTAACCGCTCAGAGTTTATGCGGCTTACCGGCAACTGGACAAAATCCAACACTAGTCAAAGTACAACATGAGAATTTACTAAAAACTCAATGAAAAATTTTGCTGCTTCAAATATTCCAAAAATATTCTTTATTTATCATTTATGGACAGTCAAAGTAAGGGTTATAAACGCTGATGCTTTAGCAATTTCAGAATTGTATGAAAAAGTTATTAACAAAAATAAACAGCTATACGCACTGGCCACATCGTGTATTTAAAAAAGGAGGTGCGGTTTTCTCTCTATCAACATCCGGTACATCTCTCCCCATCAGTGGGGAAAGAGGGGGGTCAGTCCCCCCATCGTCTTATAACTAATAGAAGACAAAAAAGTCTTAGCTTATCCGACGAACTGTAAGGGCTAGAAATCGCCCTCAGTACCCTCAGTATAGGTCCTTTCGAAAAAAAAAATTTTTTTTTTTCTACCGCCAAGTTGAAATCAAAGAATAAAAAATAACAGCAACGTGTTAAAATATGTATAGGTATCTAAATATGAATAATAGCTACATGTTTATATTCGGTTTAGTTATTTATTACATAAAAATGCATTTTTTTATAAAACAAAAGTTGAGATAAATAAACAAGAAAATTAAAAGACTTCCAGACAGTTTAAACTCAAGTTAAATTTGTTATAAATTATACATTTCATTTTAAGTTTATATGATTCAACAATTTATAATCTAAATTGTTCAATGTTAGCTAAGTAAATGTTGAATATCATATGATATTTAGGTCAGGGTTTTTTTAATCGAATACAGCGTCTATAATACATTTCAATACATTTTACTGACAGATTAATGTTTATCTTGAACTTAGCAATAATTTTACTTTTATTTCATAATACATGTCTTGCGTTTCTGAAACATTTATAAATGTTGAATATTTCTGTTATTCTTTAAAATTGTAAAATAAAACCGATAAATGGGCTGATATTTATGGACAAGTTTAATGTTTCATCAAAATGGAAAACCAAACCGATCGTCGACACATCTCTCGGCCATAGTGAAATAACAACTCTCGAAAGGCTTTATGAATGAATGCATCACGAAATCCGTGTGCACCTAGGCAAATATGAGGATCTACAATTCAGATTCGTGTTATAGGCTGGGGTATCAGAAATGTTTGCTAAATGTGTTGACCATTATATTGGATGGAGACGGTTTACTCAAAACTGGGGGTTTATTTTTTTATGCTACGTTTAGAGATTATATGATATCTTTCAAGACTGGAAACGATATTATATTCGTAGATTAGAATGTAATATTGTTTTATGGAACAGGCTAATTAAAAAGACCCAAAAGTGTATATTTGGAAACAAAAGTTGCTTCAGAGTCATCAAATGATGATGATGTTAAAACAATGACAATGATGTTAAAAAACCGGCCAAGTGCGGGTCGGACTCGCGCACCAAGGGTTCCGTACCATCTACGAAAACGGGAGCTTATTTTTGTATGGGAGCAAAAAATCACGTTTATTGTATAGTGGCCCCCTTAAATATTCATATTATTTAATTTTTTAGTATTTGTTGTTATAGCGGCGTTCATGAGATACAG
>LUGF01046825.1:27822-50321 GCA_001625245.1 Calycopis cecrops | reverse complement strand
CGACGTGACCAGGCTAATATGATTACTCCTGATACAGGCGCAGGTAGACGCACAAGTATATCTGTCGGTGCGTGCTTGTCGTATCAAACGATTTCTTATATTTTCCTACGAGGAGAATTATTTAAAGCTTGGTTCTTCATATCTTATGTGTTAATAGCGTAAGCCGAGCTCTGTCCCAGAGTCCCAGCTCCAGTCGTAGCGAGAGAAGAGATGAGAGTAAAACTTTAAAAAGAAAAAAAATATTTAACAAAATTTAAAAAAAATAATAGGTCCGAAATCTATACATATAATAAATCTGTAGAAGGGTCAATTCTGTACATTGAAAACATTGAAAAAATAAATAGCAGGGAGTGTTACTGGATCGATACCAAACCCAAATATGCGATTAAAAAAATTTTTGCCTGTCTGTCTGTATGTTCAGGTATCACGTGAAAACTAACGGTTCGATTTCTATGAAACTTGGTATGATTATACCTTATTATCCTGGACATAAAATGGGATACTTACTTATTAATCAATTACTTATCCTAGAAAAATACGTAGAAAAAAAATAAATCCATCCACGCGAAGACCGACATCCGCGCGCGTAAAGGTTTCGTCGATCACTAGCGTTTTTAATAGAAGTTTAATTATATTCTGCCTCGCATAACATAAGTAGTAAGGGGTTGCGCCTTGCTGTGTTGGGCCGATTGCTGTGTTGGGCCGACACAAGGATAAGTTTGCTATTGGAGCTTCAACTTACTACTAGTAGCTAGGAAAGCCTCTTCAAAACATGGTATTCTGCAAAAATGGGGAACAGACGGGCTAAAAGCATATAGGTAGGTATGAAACCGTTGTAGGATCCTAAAAGAATTCCATATTTCCTTTTGAATTACAGGGCCAAAAAAAACTTATATTTCTCATTCTTGTAGCTCTTTGTACAAAAGCCTTATTAATATATCAAACCAGCAGTCAATTATTAACGTAATAAGCACTAAACAGCGCTTGGCCACAATCACATAAGCGCTTTCGTTATGATTTATATACGACTAATAAATGCTAATTGTCTACTTCGGACGGATTTTGCAATATATTTCTCCGGGACTATTAATTTCGATTCCAATTTAATGTGGATGGGTATTAAAATTGATTTTGATTCCAATAAATCATGTGCGATGGCGTAAATAATGCGTAAATTTTGGCTGTGAAGGACGGGAGGAAAAGTATTGTCCTTTTAATGAAATGGTTTATTTATTTTTAAATAATGGGGACTTGATAAGTTGGAGCCTATAGTTTACTACCGCCTGTAATATGTGCATAGAGGTTATGCAGGTGCGTTGTCCTTCATCATCCCTCCGATTGGGCTTCTGTATCCTTATAAGCACAAAAAATGGTAAAATAGCGCGGACTATCTCGATCGGTGGAAATGCAACTATAACGCTTTAAAAGCCAATATTTATGTCAGTGACTAGGAAACGATATCTGTAAATAGAAAATCGGTTTTGGTCTTATTTTGAATATATATTTATCTAGGTTTTATTATTTATCTCCTGTCGTGGATTTGCAGAAAAACAAAGATAGCAAAAAAGTCCAGCAAAACATAATCTGCTGAATAGACGCAAATTTTCGCGAGAGTAGAAATAGTACCTACTTAATAAATAAATAATAATCTATACTAATAATATAAAGCTGAAGAGTTTGTTTGTTTGAACGCGCTCTCTGCTACTTTTTACTGTTTGAACTACTGATCCGATTTGAAGAATTATTTCAGTATTAGTTAGTCAATTTAGCGAGGAAGGCTATAGACTGACTGACTGACGTTTTACCAGACTGCGGTAAAAAAATGGATTAACGTAAACGAAGTTAGGCGTCCGCTAGTACATTATAAATACACTGCAACTAAGAAATTGCATGAATAATAAATGAATCTACACTCTCCAATGGCTTAACGGCAGTCACATTTCAGTGACAATAAGCACTAGATTTTGCTACTAATTTCAGTCTCATCATAAAAATATGATACTTATGATACCCGTATACTTATATTTCTTATTTTTGTGTTTCAGGTATGCCGCTACTGATATGGTACTGTATTTTTTTTATAGTATAAGGGGCAAACGAGTTAACAGAGAAATTTTCAGAACTACCTACGCCCATAGACATCTGCATAGAGGTTATACAGATGCGTTGCATCCCTTCGTCCTCCTCCCTCCATGGACCATCCGTTACTTACACACCGCACAAACCGCGACAGCACAGCTGTCATACGCCGGTTTTGTGTAAGCGACATGTACCCCCGCCCCGGTCCGGTCGTGCCGGCCCAATTCGGCTACATGTGTGCAGCAACGTGGCACTACCTCTTACTGTATTGTATCAAACCGCAATCTCCTATAGCTAATCAAATTTGCCGTATGATATATTGATATCGGCTCTATCTTAATGGAATACGGAACACTAATTAGTTTGTGTACGGAACAATGGCGTTCGTGATTAAGTACTAAGACAGTGGTTCTTAACCGGTGGCCCGCGGACCACTAGTGGTCCCGGGAAGCTTCTCAAACGGTCTGCGAACCATGCCAATAAATAGGTGACAAGAGTCAACACAGATCAATAAAGCAACTGGGTGGTCCGCGGCATAACGAAAATTTTGCCAAACGGGCCCTCAGGCCTAAAAGGTTAAGAACCACTGTAATAAGAGATGCATCATTGCAGTCGATTTGGGCTGTACCTCTGTTACATATCGCCTGAAAGTGACAGCTGTGTCGCGTTAGCGTTAGAGAGTAGAGATGGAAGATATTACATTCCCTTGAAAGAAATGAACTTGTATCTAAGT
Organism: Calycopis cecrops; assembly: GCA_001625245.1. Lineage (NCBI taxonomy): Eukaryota > Metazoa > Arthropoda > Insecta > Lepidoptera > Lycaenidae > Calycopis > Calycopis cecrops. Next base: position 47,509 of record LUGF01046825.1, on the reverse strand, counting down.
TTACCTTTTCAATATGGGAATGGATATAGTGAAAGAGTTCAAGAAAACCTATAAGTGACAATCATAGAATGTCATGGCGTTTGATGGTTTTGTTTGGAAATTGTACAGGTCAATGACAGGTTTATAGGACAAACAGATTTATTTCATTTTTCTCCTATACTTTTACACTGGATACTTATATGTCTATTTTTAATTTTACACTAGTATCGCATAACACATTTTTTATTAATGTTTGATGTTGTTTCTCTACGTTCTAACTTGATCATGATGACATCCGCTAAATTGATATTCAGACGTTGTCCTCTTTTTCTCCTCTCATCACATGCAAGCACGGAACTGTTAAAACTGTCACTACGGCAGCGGACGGCAACCTTTTGGTACGCAAGGGCCGCAAGGCGGCAAAATAATTTGCACGTGGGACGCAATTGTACTATTCACCCTAGAAGCCCAATTTACCTTTTTTTAATTTGTCCTCTCTTTCACGATAACAAAAGACATTCGCAGAATGCCGATTACTGCCTTACGGCAATATCTTGTGCGCGAAAGGTCCTTTCCCGGCAGTGGAAGACAAATTCGGCTGCAGAACATAATATTCGACTATCTCTTACGAAAAGACAACCCCAAAATAAACTTAAATATTTCAACGTTCAAAGTCGCGGGCAAACGCTAGTTGAATAAATAAAATAACTCATTGTGTAATTGATTCGAACCGCCTGCGAAATTAACTGCCTTAAATAATTACCAAAAACCCTCAAAGAGATATCTCAAATGTACGGTACTCACGCACCTACATAGACTTACGAACTTTAGACAGGGCAAAATTGTTTTTAATGCTTACCAATATAAATTATGTACATTAGATAACTACTAAGCTTTAGTGGGCATTGATGATAAAGTCACCTCTTATCGGGAGTTGTCTGCACTCTGCGACGACCAGTAGATACAGTGACTCATATAGGTTAATTCTTAAGATGGTAACACCAGCTAATTTGCTGCGCTTCTATTGTCATCTTGTAACTCAGGAGTCCGTGATCATGGCTGCTGTTATCAAAACACCAGGATATTATCCGTTACTGTAGATTGTTTATAGTATGATAACTACTTTGGGCTCATCGGTGAATAAGCCGCTAAGCTGTCAAGTTTCGTGCCATTGCCATGGTAAGTTCAGTTATAAGAGAAAAGAAACAGAGAAAGAAGAAAACACAATGTTCGATGTATAGAGTGCGGATGTTTGTGTGACGTCGTTAGTAGCTTACAATAAACAGATCGTTTGCTCGCTATGCAATAAAAAAACAATAATTACTTTTATTACAAGTGCCCAGTCTATGAGATTCATTAGTTGGCCCAAAATTTTAATTACAAGCACTCCTGGCGCCCGAAGGTGATTTATGCTTTTGAAGTTTGCGAGAAATTTGCTTCGTACTAAGTATTCTTTGATGAATTAACTACACTTTTTTCACTTAACCCTTTATGGTGGTCTATTATTCGTTATTCTCTGCTAAATATAATTTATATTATATTATTATAAATACCAGTAAAAAAACTCCTATCATAGTAATTGTGGAGGATCTCCTCCAAAACAGCTAGACCTAGTTTGTACAATTTTCTGTGTATTGTAATTATATAAGTGTACTGCAACTTTTTATATTTCGACGGATAAAGCCACAGGGCGCAGCTAGTTCATTATATAAAGTTCTTGTGTTTGTGGTCAAACTCTTGAGAAAGGTTTCAATTGTTTATTCCGTTACTTCCAAGTAAACTTAAGCTATTGAAACCGTTGGAAAAGTAGTAGAAACATATTTATTTTTTATTTTTTTTGTTCAGCCTATGTTTTCCCACTGCTGGGCAAAGGCCTCCCCCAAACTTCGCCAACCATCCCGGTCTTTTGACTTCTCCCACCAGCTTTTGTCGAAGGCAAGTAATATATTAGTTATATAATATTGATAAAGCAATTGAAATAATTGCTTCTGTTAAAAATATTTCTTGTATAATAATCACAATCATCAGGTTGTAATAATCCTGAGTTGTGTAGGAGGTACTTGGCGGCTAAACGACTAAACGCAGCGGGTGCCTTCCGTCCCTTGTTTGAATGCCTCGGAACTGTCAGCAGCAGCAATTTGCCGATCCCTCATAAAGGAGACCTCTGAAGCAAGACTGGCACTTCAATGTCAGCAACTTAAAGCGAGGTTTGTGTATTCAGGATGACGCAAACGTGGGTCGGGGTAAATAGTCACTGTTGCTTTTATTTTATTTCTGACTGACATCAGAATTAATATTTTATAAAAATGCTACATTGCTAGTTGCAATACTTACTGCTTCTTTATTGTTTTTTTATATTCAAAAAATGGTTAGAAATTCCATGCTACAAGTTCTTACGCTTAATTAAATAAAGCTTTCTTTTGTCAATGAAAGTGTCAAGTTACTCGGCTATTCCGCAGATTATTGGCCTTTCTTAATGAATAAAGACAACCTCCACCTTCTCGCATCAAACCTGCAGCAGCATGAAATTCGTCTTTCCATTTGATTGATGGTAATGAATTGCAGTAATTAAACAATAAAACCACGTATTAAGAGCCATCGCAAAAGAAATGAGATCAACAAATGTACAAAGTGCCCGTATATAATTATTGGTGGCCTTAGCGCTGCTTTGGCCGGCTTTGTTGTTCAAAATGGACTAAAAAACTATGACCGCCTGTTGCAGCTCCGATTATTTTATTTTCCTCTTGTACCACGTAACTGTCGATTCATAGTGTTGGGGTGTTGTCGATGATTCCGAAAAAGTTGTAAAATTTTTATAAATAATGTTAAGATAAATAATAATAATAATAATAACTTTATTTCCATTCAAACATTAGATGGTAATATAACAATATTTTCGAGTCCTCCAAGTAGGTTTTATCAACCTGTGTCAGGAGGCCTCGCTCTTCCAACTTAAAAACAATACTAACGTCAGGACGGATTGAAAACAATAAGAAAACTAAATTTCACATATTATCTTTGTGACTTGTATGTGTGGTGGTGGTGGTGTAAAGGGTAAATAAAATATAGTAGTAATAGATAATTGTTGGCCAACAATTATGTTAACTTATGATCTTATGATATTACTAGCTTCCGCCCGCGACTCCGTCCGCGCGGATGTCGGTTTCGCGTGGATGGATTTTTTTTCTACGTAATTTTCCAGGATAAAAAGTATTCAATTTTATGCCCAGGATAATAAGGTATAATTATACCAAGTTTCATCGAAATCGAACCGTTAGTTTTCACGTGATGCCTGAACATACAGACAGACAGACAAAAATTTTTTTAATCGCATATTTGGGTTTGGTATCGATCCAGTAACACTCCCTGCTATTTATTTTTTCAATATATTCAGTGTACAGAATTGACCCTTCTACAGGTTTATTATATAGTATAGATATAGATGAGCTTAAAATACTTATTTTTAAACCGAGTAAGTCAAATCCAGCTGAGAGAGTATTTCTTTTTAAATAGAAACACCACATCACCTGTTCGAGGTGAGAAGGTGAAAATATCCGTGCAATTGGAGGTCCATGCTTGATGCAAATAGCAGGGGTTTAATCTCCTATGCGTTCATTAAAAGTTACAATGTCCTGCAGCTAACCAATAAAGGTTGATTATGATGAAATTACGTTAAACTCAAGTAGGTACTTAAAGGTCTACGTTTTATATACGCGGTACTAATTATATATCGCTATCGGAGCAACTAGTAGATCTAGCGGAACTGATGTTCTTACTTCTAAGGTCAGAATCACACTACACCAGGTCCAGTGACATCTCTTTAGCAACATTCTGTCTGAAAAAACTTTTTGAAAATCTTAGGCTCTTCATATAATTTACTATTATTTAATAAATCCTGTCACTTAATACCTTATCCGTGAACTTGGAATAACTATCTCTAACATTCATTGAAATAATGTGCACGTAGAATTCATAATTCTTCAGATCAGATCCTTTGTTTTCTGTAATCGATGTTTTATTATGCACGTCACTATGTCACGCTCGTGTCTGGCCCTATTTGCGATGCGCACTCGTAGAGTAATAACTGAATTATCGATACTATATTATTGAATGAAATAAAAGCATTTCCATGTCCTCTCTATATAGAACGGTCATCGTTTAAATTATTTTAGCGTATTGAATTGTCTTTAACAGATACGCTGTTATTTTCGTCGCAGCTATGGCGGGGAACGAAAATAGTTATGAAACTGTTATTTGTCATTTATTATTAAATTAAAACAGGTCGAACGATGCGGATAGCATCTTAACTAGTAACTCTATGAGGATAAATATTAATAAGCTATCTTTTTATATACTATATTTAATGTAATATGAAATCATAGCTGTCATATTCTTACATTATTGTTAATTTCGAACTAGTGAGTAAATATCACCGTCGACTTCTGTCTTCTGCGTGTCAAAGATACGTCAAAGACACGTCAAAGTTACGTCACTATTGTGTGACTTATTATTTCATGAAGTACTAAGTATTAGTAATCAGTGCGCCTGTGCTCGTAGTGGCGGAACTGTATCTCGGAATACAGCCTATGTTACCTTATTTCGATGATTTCCGCAAGACGACATTAACACAAGAAAAGCAAGTTTAGTTTGCTAAAATATAGTTTTGTAACTTTTTAACACATAAATGAACATTACAAAGATAGTTTTCAAAAAAGTGGTTTCCTAAGAAACGTGTATGTGCCTAAGATGGGAACATTGAATCGTATTGATAAAGGAGATTGTTATTAAAATATATTATATAACATAGGCCCTAAATTTTATAATGAATACAATAAACGTTATAATTCCATAAGGTTACGCTTACTGACAACTAAAAATGCCTTAGTTAGAACTGAGCAGTGACACAAAAATAGATACATTATATCATATTATTTAAAAACTCCTTAAACGAATTCTACCGCATTATACAATTCATTTAGATATTTTACAAAACCATGTTTTAGGACGTCGAAATCATTAAAAGAAACATTTCTTGTAATAAAACGAAATTATTACTTTTTCTATATCCAGATTTATCGACATCGACACTAGCGCATCACAAGAAGGCGTGCTCACGACAACGCCACTGTTCCCCACCTCATTGTTCGAGTCGGGTAATTAGTTCGTGTTGTATAGGGTCGTGATAAAGCAATTTTACATGCTCTTTTCTTACTCCCTTTGATCGATTTCATATTTTTATGGCGTTTTCGTTCCATGACCCCGATACGATGGACGTAAACCATTAAATTGCATTATCAATGCTTCTGTTTTGTGATTATTTGCTGTGAATAAACACGGCTTTCTTGTAAAGCCATAAACTAAGTAGTTGAATCGTGAATCATCAACATAAAAGTATAAATAGAAATCTTTATACTGTTTATTTAAGCTTGAAGTAATGCCTATAATTAGATAATAAAAATACCTACCTGATATAGTAATACTATAAAAAACTAGCTGTGCCCCGCGGTTTCAACCGCGAAATCCATCTAAACTTCAACACCCTATTTCACCGCCTTAGGGGTTGAATTTCTAAAATACTTTCTTAGCGGATGCCTACGTCGTAACATCTACCTGGATGCCAAATTTCAGCTTGATCCGTCCAGTGGTTTTAGCTGTGCGTTGATAGATGGCTATGTCACGTTTGAGTTTTATATATATAGATACTTTTTAGTACGAAGCTACACTGATTTTTTACTAAGTAGGACCACACCGAAAGATAATTGAAACCAGTCTTCAAAAAAATGCTGGGTCCTGAAGGTCGAACCTGACTGGATCCCGTTAGGTTCTACCTTCATCTCCTCTTATCTTATTTATGTCTGTATGTCCTTTATATAATCATAAACTATACACTCAATCATATGATGATCTTTAGCAACGTTGTTGTGCACGAGCCCAAGGTTTTAGAGTTGGTACGACCAATTTTCGACAGATGGCGCCAGTTTCCTTCCAACGTACCTATCAATAAAATGACTCAAAATAAATTTAATAATTGTGTAATGCCAATATATGTGTAATGGCAATATATGTGTAATGTCAATATATATAATGTCAATATATTATGTGTAATGTCATTCCATGAAATTTATGTTACTTTGTAGCGTAACAACACGTGCAGTGTACGGCTAGTTTATATATAAATACCATGATGGGCTTATATTTTTATACATACAGGAGTCATAATTAAAAAACATTCAACAACATATATTAATATTAAGTTACTTTATACCTAAGGACTGTTCTTGACGTAAATTTAGAATCAAGGGAAGTTATTTTCTCAAATTATTTAAATCATCAGTATACTTTCTTTGCTTTTCTTAATATACAACGATATTATATTTAAACAAATATCTTCAAATTGCCAAAGAAAACATCGTGTTTAAATTTAATATTAACTCAACTTATTTCTCTGCGTGTGGGCTCATTAGTGATGTACCGTGTACCGGCGGCCGGTTGTCGATACTCGCCCCCGGTGCAATCAGCGAGCAATAAACTGAGTTCAAATGTCATATTTATATCTCGTCTTAGGATTTTTAAATGAACTGGATAAGTTATTACGTTACAGTCTTTAATTGTAGGCTTCGTAGTTTTTATTTATATAAGTTAACTATTTGAGCTCTAAGAGGTATGTATGTATTATTCTAAAAGTGTTTCTTCGTGATTTAGTCGCGTTGTTGGGCTGTTATTTCAGATTATTTCTGATTTTAACAAGATAGACTTTAACTAATTCTTAAAGTAGCACTAATTTTTAAATTATGTATGTACAAACACAGACACAGACAAGCTCTAATGGGACACATCGCGATGTGTCACTCAGTATTTTACGAATTAATAGAATAAGTACTAAAATATGTAGCAGAAAAAAAGAATTAACAATTTGCATTTTTATTAAAGATTTGCCAACAAATTATGCGGAATATATTGATAAGGCTCTGCACGCTGATCATTTGTTGGTGGTCAAAATATTTCTATTCTTTGGTTTTATGACTCAATTCGTAAAGATTTTAGTGGCTCTGACACTCTGACTCAGATACCAAGAAATAAAAAAAGGATTAACTTAAATTACCAATATATACGGACTCGGTATGCGAGTCCGACTAAACGATAAAAAATTCCTTTAAAAGTTTATTTGTTATTATCATATATTAATTTGTAATCATTCAATGATGTCCTATTTACACGTTTAAATTTCAAATTAAAATTGAATGTTTCTTGCGGCCGCATTATTTGTGTAGAGGTTACACTTGAGTTTATGCAAATGTCACTCATTAGGGAAGTCTCTTCTTCCGTGATCATGGATGCTGTAAACATATTGAAACGTTTATTATCCTATAAATTAATATTAAGATATTATATATGCGAATGTTAATAACTTTTTTGTTTAGTCTTTTAGCTACTGAACGAACTTGATTACAATTTAGTTTAGACATTACAATCTGATACCTATAACATAAGAATTGCTTTTTATTCCAAAATAAATAAAAAAGTAATGCGTCCCTGGCGATAGATTTAACACGAGTGAATCCGATATACTGATAGTTTTGAACAACTCAATAAACCGCTTATAATCAGGTAACGTTTCATTATAATGACAATAATAATGATAGTTCGATACGCTAACCGATGATAATGATATTATAATTAAATAGGGAAGAGCCGGTGCTCAGCTGCGGTGTGCCGGGTTACCGCCACGTCGGCGGGTCGTATTAACGAGCGATAGTTAACGAGTAGTTTGTTCACTTCTGTTTGGAGTTTACCCAAATTAGTGCGGGCTACGTGTGCCGTACTTTACGTGTAAGATCTATTTATCGGTTTGTCTCGGGGGGAGATGGATGAGGTGAATAGGGCATTGGTAATTGTTTTTAACTATAGATAGAAGATATATTGATTTGATTGATTGTATTTTTATACCTTGTTGCTTGGAAAGGAATTAGATTGGTAGAAGATAAAGCAATGTCTTTAGCAATTTTGCTCAGATTTATTTTCTCAGATTGATAAAAAAGACGTTGAAACGGATGCGGGATCAAGCTAATAGAGCCTATATCTTTTTGTTAATCTACAGGATACCTGCAATTTTATGCAATTGCTATATTTTTTTGGGTTCGTCGTAATTATTTATTAAGACGCCCAAATTGTGGTACCTAACACCAAGTGATGCACTTTTTGTATTTAATTTCATTTTTTTAATTTTTAATGAACATTTGCAACGAGATTTATATGCTAGTCGCCTAGTGACGAAATTAACTTGAATACTACAAATGTATCCGAGCCACCACCGAATAGGTAAAAGAGGCATCTATTCCATGCGAGCAACCGTGTCTTTTCAATGTCGTAAGTCGGAACTTATAATGATTTTATTGGAATGTTTTAGTAGAGTCAGGCGATACTTAACCATCTGAATTGGCTTCACATTTAAGCCTTCATGTTCTGTTTACAACATCCAGATTATACGTAGCGAAGAATAAGTAACGGACACGTGTACATAACATTAACACGTGAACTTTATTCACTTGCGAACCTCAAGCGCGTATCATCAGTTTGATCAGCCTAGAGCTGGAAAGAGTTTACGAGCGGTACTACATCTATTAACCCACATCTCACGTAAATATTTATAGCTGAGATGTGTCCGGGCTCCGGGGGAACAGGATAATATTAGACTCGGAAACTGGGCCGGACCATTGTGCAACGGTAACGCGAAAAAATGTCGAGAATACGCGGTTTTGTTTCGTCATTTGTCATCATCAGTTTTTATTAGTCAAATGCTATTTTACCAACGAACAGTCTCACCTCAGCTTAAAGTAAAGCAAATACTTTAATGCAAGAATACCTCTTGCAAAAAGTGTATTTCTTTATTTTTTTTTCATGGTAAAGGGATGTAAACGAGCAGTTGTAGCCATTTTCATGACTACGCCCATAGACATCTGCATAGAGACTATACAGATGCGCTGCCCCCCTTTTTCCTCCAACTCCATGGGCCACCGGCTACTCACACCACACGAAACGCGACAAAACGTGTCATTTACGCCGGTCTCCCCGGTCGTGCCGACCCAATTCGGCTGCATACAAGCATGCAGTGTGGCACTTCCTCTTATTGGTTAATTTTGCGTTTTAATAATTTGCGCTTCGAATTAGGTATTTCAAACTAGCAGTCTTCCTTACTCCAGAGTTAGGATAAACTATCGAGTACCAGGTTCAAGTCGGAGGCAAATAACGCCCAGAGTTATTGCAAGATGATGATCTGTAGACGAAAAATACTACATTAAATAAAATTTATTAAATAAAATAGTACAGACCCTGCCCGCTCCCCGGCTTCTATTTTTGGCGTACGTTAATATGAAGTGCCGCGTCACCTCCGCACTATTAGCGAGACAGTTTGATAGCTGGGAGCCAACATATTAAACTTATCATCCATTAAACAACCCCGCGGAAGGGTCACTTTCACCATTTAATTTCACCCAAACTATTCGCGTTCAACGGAACGCGCTGTTCGTTATTATTTGATGGTCGATGTTCTAATGAATTATGCTGTAACATAACGTCCAGGTTTGTGACCCGAATGCGTCCGCGGCCTAATGGTTTTCGAGTATATGAATGTATGTTTTCTATGTATTTATATGTTTTAGTAAAAGGTACTGCCACGCTGCATGCATGCAGCATTAGGCCGGCATAACCAGAGGTGCCTCTGGTTTACAAGATACCGGCATCTGTATAAACTCTAAACGCATTTCTATGGGCATCGGTAATCATGAAAATGGCTCAGACTGCTCGAGTTCGTCAGTGTGATGTCTCACGATAGGACATTTTAAATTATGACGGTACATATAAAAAAATCTATATAGATTAAAGTTTAACCCGTTAAAAAAATCTACTATTGAGCCCGAATGGCAGGCTAAACATTTGCTATTTTAGCATTGAACCAGGGTTCGAATATATGCGATAAATATCAAAATATCGGATATTTATGATATATATTTATGAAAAATTAATGATTAAAAAAACTAATTTTTTTATGGTTTATTTATATAAGTAAGTACTTAAAATCGGACAAATGAAGCGAAAATATAAAATTTTCTTCTAGATCAGGCAAATTAAATAAAAAATAAAATATTAATATATAATATATCACAAAAAATCATTGGATACAGCGTGCTGTGTGTATCGCATATATATCATTATATAAGTAGGTATATCCTTCTTACCCTGCATTGCACGTATCTAATTTTTCTACGGTATTTGTGTGATGTTGGAATAAGTGACAGATGGACATAGAGTAAAACATATAAATTATTAGAAACCGTTTTTAAAACTCCTTGTAAAACAAAGTGCTGTGTTCAAAGGTTGCTGTAAAGTTTTTGAAACGTCCGGCTTATAAAATAATTAAATAAACCGCCATAAAATTATAATGAGTAATATTCGCGTAATCCTAAGGGTCAATTCACACCAAAAGCGCAGCGAAGCGCAGCGAAAGTTGAAATTCAAATGACACATATACTGAGCTTCGACGCGCTTTTGGTGTGAATTGACCCTAAGACATTATTGTTAATAAAAAGATTAAATACATACAAGAATTTACTGTCTAAAATCTAAATATAGATAACATATTTCACGCTGTGTGTAGGTACGAATCAACACGTAGAACCGATGAATCATACAGCACAATTTTAAGTGCTTATTAATTTAATTGAATTCGTATCAAAGCAACTGCAAAAGCGTCTCCCAACGCGAAGGTGGCAGGGACTTATTACTCCATATTATTGTCAACGCCCGTAATTAATGGAGAACGTGGCAATTGGCTGAAGATGTTTTAGTTTATATTTATATTTCATACATATGCATTCCTTTGTTGAAGTAATTGAGTCACATGAATGCCAAAAGGACTGATGGTTTTATAATATAAGGTACAGATGACGTATTTAATAGATACATAATTATATACTTCATCAATTCAAATTGTGGGGTTATTATGAACTGGGACACCTCTTCAGAGATCCACGAAGGACTGGAGCTCTGTCCCATTCATGGTGTAGGTACCCTTAAAATGGTCACGGCATTCTCCGTCTAGAACCCAATTTTGTGGACACAGAAACCCTTTACAGGATAGAACAATAGGTAGGGAGGACTCACCGAAACACGTGCTGCGTTGATCAGAGGGTCTTCCTTCAGGACCACACTATCACCTGTCACAGCCGGCTGTCTAGGTAGGTAATCTTCTCCGAATTAGGTTGACTAGCGGTCAGTTATACCATTAAGGATTTTTTTTAGCTGAATTGCGTGTGCAGCGTACGCTCGACGATCTTACACACGCGACATTTCGTTTATTACTCGTTGTCACACGTTGATGCGCCAATCAGGGCTTAGCGCTGCTCCCACGTCAGTGACCAATAGGAAAAAGGTATAGGATTGTGGCGGGAGTATCGAACACAAATAATAATATTATTTAATTAATTAGTATTAATAGTACCTTGACCGAGACCTGCAGCGCTCTCTGGGGGAGGATTATGTCCTGCAATGGATATCTTCTGGCTGATGATGATGAGGGTGAATATTACATATATATTATATGTAGCGGATGTTTTCGTGTTGATATATGTCGTACTAATGTGCCTGCTTCATATATTACATAGAGACAGTGTTGAAGTTACCAGTAGGCCAAGTAGGCCTAGGGCTTCATCCAAAGAAGTCAAATACAACGCCTGTGTCGTAGAATTATGTGACTAACTGACTACCAACACACACGCGCGCAAGATGATTTTGATAAAATGCGCTCCTCCGCTTCACCAGACACCATTGCGCCACTCGATCTCTTCAAAATCGCACGAGACCGGACAGCCATGACTCCACGCCGGTACAAGTGGGCAAGGATCCTAGCCTTCTATTGAAAGCAACGGGGATTAGGTACATTAAAAGCTTATGAAGCTTTTACATTAGTAGGTAAGAACCTGATGATGAATTATCGAAACCGGCCGTATTTATGTGATTTAAATTAATAAAAAGTGGAAATATCATTAAAAAAGTATATTATTTAATTAAAATATTACATTAGTACCTACACAGAAGGTGAAAAATCTGGAGCCTTATAAAATTAAATAAATTTAATAATAAAGGTCTACGCTATTCAATTACAGCGGGCACTTTCAATTTTTAGAAATACTCATAATGCCTTTGTCCTATATCAAATTATAATGAAAAAAGGTCTCTTTTACCTCGCTTTTGTGAGTTCATACCATTTTAAAATGTTATTTGATCAATTCATTATTATAATGGCATTTTTTTTAAGTTAATAATATACATAAAAGTCGTTCATTAGACACGAAAAATAACCGTTAGGTCTGTATTCTTAGAATATATTTTTAGAAAATTGAATATATTTGAAATTTACGACAAACATCTTGGGTATACATTATACAAGAAAATCTAAATCATATATTTATTATTAATATTAAACTTAAGATGGCGCACTCTCTTGTCGGAGGCCAAGACTCACTTCGGGTCACTGAGCCAGCGGAGTAAGTAAGTAAGTATTAAACTTAAGAAATATGTATAGGTACCAAAACCAAATAGACAGCAACGAGAAACTGGATTAAATTTTGGTCCTGTGTACAAAAATGGCGGCCTAAGTAAAAAGTCTTGCCAGGTCACAAGATTATGATGATTATTATCACACTGTAGATGGGTGACATCTAATTTATCACCCATAATCTGCCTACTGCTGTATAGGCCTCTTGTTTCACGCAATTTTCTCCAGTCCTGGGCATACCATCTGTACCCTTTATTGGCTACGAGCTCGTCTGGCCATATTGCCACTTCTTGGTCCGCAAAGCTTTCTTCTCTTGGCCTGCATTATTTTACAGCCTTTGTTCTCCCAAAAACATTCTCAATGATTATTTTTAAATATAAGATAAGTTATAATTATGATATGTGCATCCCGCAATGTAATTAAATGAGTAGCTCGAGGCGTATTGATCGAAATAATGGTTAACAATTATTAATTAACAGACAATTAATTAACAAACAGAATCATTGCAGCTACGACACTATCTCGTAATAAAACAGCCAAGCCAACCTTAAATAAATTATTTCGGATAACTTTCAACAATTACATCAAAAGGATGAGTTTGTTTAACATTGTATGTAATAAAATGGCATCTTTATTGCACAGAGTCCAGAATAAAAATTCCCGAAACCAATATAAATAGTTCATTGATACATTTTATGGACTATTAACGCACACGGACGGACGAGGCCAACAGTAAAATCGGCGAATGGCCCCCGGCCTCATCTTGTGTGGCCTTTATAATTTTTATTCCCCGCAATCACGGGTTCATTTATACTTTTGTTTTTATTACGTCATTTCGTGATGGATATGAGATTCGTTATCATCAGTTGTTTACCAACCTATGACTGTATGTACTATGTGGGTAACGTTTTGTAAGTTCAATAAAATAGGCAATGAGATAGACAATACTTTTTTTTAAGACATACATACATAAAACGAATATTACTTCATTATTCTTAAAAGCTCCGTTAGTAATAGTACTTTTATTCACTGTAAGGTCTATGAAGATATAGTTGAAAATTAAAAAATATGTCGTGTCTATAAAGGTTCCGTTTTTTTCCATTTAGCTACGGAACCCTTATAAGACATGAAGCAAAAGAAGTGTGGGTATAATAATGTTGTATAGGGATATTTAGGGAGAGTCTGCCATTCCCATGGGGTACAGGAGTGAGCATATGTACCTATGTATGTTCTTATTGACTAAATTGGGACTGACCCCTAGCATAGCTAACTCGTCTCGAAATGTCAACGATTTACAGGACCAGGTCTTGTCCAACCTTGAGACATTAAAAGATTCTCTTGAAGAAAAAAGACAAAGAGAAACATTACTTATTTACCCTTTGATTATTATTTGCAAAGGTTATGTCGTAAACAATGTTTGAATACTACTTTATTTACGAGTAAATCATGCTTGAAATGTAAATAAAAATTTCCCTTGTTGTGAGGTCATAAAGTAAGTTTTAGCTTGAAGTTTCAGCACACCGCTGACTATCATTAATTTAGTAGGAAGCAATTTAAGAAGTTGTTAGTGCGATTCCATCGTATTGCGAGGGCATCATCTATTCTACTTTACCATAATAGTGGTCTTGTTAAGTATATTAGAATTAATTTGCCCACCGAATATAAGACATTGGAGGCTTTTATTGTTTACGTTCGAGGGCTAAAAAGCCCTTGGGCTGTCTCCGCGAAGATGGATACGTTTTTGTCATTTTTTTGTTACTTATACTTTGGGCAAAGTGCTGCTAATTTAAGAATGGAACTTTTTGGAAAATACATTATCGTCTATATAAGTAAATCTTTATATCTTTATATCAAAAAATGTAAGTTCATTTTTGTGTATCTTCGCTTGAAGTGCCGATTGGGCTCGTGTATGAATGATACGCTCAAAGGAATGCTTCTATTATTATAATAGATTGAAGCATACCATGAAGAATGAATCATTAAATTGCGTTAAACATAACATCAGATATTCACTTCAAAACTCCACAAGTACGAAGTCGCAAATGATAATAAAACTATATAATTCAACATGTGACATCAATATCCGTGTACCGTTACTTTCAATCACAGCATTTATAAAACGTATTTTTAATTTACTTACAATTTGCATGTTTCGTTTTATGGCACGTAAAAATGTGAAAGCCAAAAAAACGAGCGCGAACACGAATGCACCGGCGCCTCCATGCACCGGAGTATTAATATGATAATTTAATAACATTCGTTTTACAGATGACAGGTGCAGTCAATACCCCGCGCAGTCGGTTTCGAGTGACGGCGAAAAACGAACAAGAAACAATCGCAAATGTTTAAACAAACAAGTGATTTGCATTCGGCCTGGGGGTAGCGCGTGAGCGAGCGACTTGGTCGCTTTCGAGTTGTGACTTTACATGTCGTCAGTGAATATAAAGTCGTAGATGCAGTTTTTGGGTCCGATAAGTTGCGATTTTTATCGCTGGTGGTACTAGATATTAACTACCTTTCCGATCCAAAGCGTCCTAAAAATATTGTGAATTTGAGTTTATATGTCGGTATTTTTGTTATTCTTTCCACCGAGATTTGTATAAATGTTTGCGTAAGTAAATCTTGACATACAAACATAAAAAATTAATAGTTAAGGATAGATTTTATGTTGGCTGTACTATGTTACAGCTACAGTTACTTCTGGCTAATTCATAATTAACCTACATTCTGATCCTTTGGTATCGATGAAATTGATAGTCGCAATAACGACTGCTAAAAATATTCTATCTATTGATGCATTTGGTTACTGAAGACAGAGATTGGTATATTTCGTATTGAATTATTTTATTTTATATTACCTATGGCAAAATCTCGTCCTCCAAATAGATAAAATATTGAAAACGGCCATAATTCGCTTACAAAAGAAAGAAATAGGTACAAATAAAACTACAGACGTACCGGACGCGTGCACCGTAACGCGCAACAAGTAGCCGCGCAGCAGTCTCTCATTTCGTGTATATTCTATTCCCATTACGAATTGAATAGGGCTCGCATGCAACGATATAATAATTCAGCCGGCCCGTAATTGACAAGCCTGTCTCGTGTGTACGTCTCCGGCGACTGTGTGGATCTCCTTTTTTAATGCATCAAGTTTTTATGCTAAATGTGACGCATGGTCGCTACAGGCGATGTTTGGGATTGTTTTTAATCTTGATTGCTAATTTACGGTACGAAATTGTACTAATCATTTAAGACTTAGGTGACTGATAGATCCTGCGTTGATTTGAGTTAGTTCGATTAAAGCTGTAGTACAGATTTGTTAAAAAAATGGATCTCCTCTATTTTAATGCATCCAGTATTTATGCTGTGACACACGTGTCTCCGTACGGTACAGGCTGTTTGGGATTGTTTTGAATCTTGATTGCTAATTTACGATACGAAATGGAACTAACCATTCCATTTAAAACAAAAATAGTTGAGCGATAGATCGTGTAGTAATTTTAGACGCTAGTCAGTTAAGCTGTTGCACGGAATACTCAACTATACCCCCCTTGGGTAGGGTTTTGTCGAGGAATCCAGACTATAACAAAACAAGAGCTAAAGTTCAAAGAAATGTAAGATAAGACCTAGGATGAAGGCAATTGAATTAAGACATAGATAGGAAAGGTGTTAAAGTATCCGGTGGTCCATGTAGTTGGGAGGAGAAAGGAGAGCAGCGCATCATGTCCAAGTAATGGAACTGGTGTTTTTGGTTTGATATTAGTGGGACAACTCATTAAAGTTGCTGGTGTAATGGTGCTGACGTTAAATTTAAACCATCTCCATTATGGTACGGGATTGTAATTATTATTTCAACAATTGATAAAACCAAAAGGTGATAAGACTGTTGTCAAGTCGTTAGTTAATTACAAAAACAAATATGGCGGAAGGTAAACAACACGGCGGCGCCTTAAACGAATTCCAACGAACAGTTGATGGGGTGTCGCTTAATGAATTACAAAGGTGTATTTTAAAGGGTGCGTACGGAAATACGTTGTCTCGATATAGGGCAAGGGTTGCCACACTTTTTCAAAAGCGGTGCACTTCCTAGAAAAACAGTGATACATGTACGTATAAACTTATCCACAATTATGAATTAAAAGTGATTTTAGCGTCTGACCGTGGCGATGGGATATTCTTCCAACATGACGAATGATTGAAAGCATACTCATGTGGTCAAGGGCCTTTGGCTTTTTGCCGTCTTATCGCCCTATAAGACTTGTTACATTCACGTGAATTTCCACCATCTTAAATCCTACATGTTACAACACTAGTATATACCATGTAACAGCTCATGCATAATGCCGAACATAGTTTTAGTCCCATCACATAAGCAATCAAGCTTTACTACAATAATTACACAATAACCTTCCTGGAAGACGGCCAGGAGCCGTCTCCAACTATTTAGATTTTATCGTTGTTACCGGAATTAAATTCAGGGGGAGAGGAAATCTCAAGATTAACGTTAGCAATTTACATCGCAATGTTTGTACACGGGCTGTGCTTTATAGCAAGCCGGGGCCGGGAGTAAACTGGGAACGGACGGATTATCTTGCGAGTTCGAATAATGAAATGACGGTGTTGAATTGTTCATTATAATTATATCATTATTCTGATAGGTCTGAGTCGGTTATTTGATGATATTTTGTGTGGTCCACGGATGTATATCCGGCATATTTAGTTTGTATAATAGTTTGGGAAACGAATTAAGATATCTTATTATTATTAAAAAAAAAATAGTGCTATGCCGAATAGGTCCGGCACGACCGGGGACGTCTCGCTCACACGATACTGCCCTGAAGTTAAAGCTATGTCGAATTTCGTGCTGCATGTGCGTTCCATAGGAAGGGAAAAGGAAAATAGGGCAATGCATCTGCATAGCTGTTAGGTTTCTGGTTCGATCCGACGAGGGGTTCTGATTACTCGTTTCTCCCATTATATTAAAAAATATATTGTAATATATCGGCTGTTTCCTGTTAATTGGAAGACTGATATGATTATTAATATTATGGTGGCGGTTCCAGGTCATTAAACTTTTAAACAACAATAACACATCTTCATGCCTAGTTTCTTAATGGAATATCATTGAGAACCGAAGGCCTCGTATGATAGGCGATGAGATTTCTCATCAACTATTTGACGATTTGTTTATTTTTTCTAGTTCAATTTGGCAGACAAATGTACATACGTATGTCAGTACACATTGTATATTGTAAACAGTAATTTGCTTACGCGCCGTGGCAACTCGTGCCAAATGTCCTTGGCACGGTGCCAACTCGGCCGGCCCTAGTGATAGGCGCTATTTAGGACTTAAGGCCATCAACAGGACCTTGTATGTTATCTAAGACGAGGAAGATAAGGATTTATTTAAAGCTTTAGTTAATAGCTTTAGGGATAGCTCATGCAAAATTTGTTTATTTTATTCTTTTAATTTATGTTATCCTGGTCGACTTGACAGTTACAATTTTCAAAGAGGTAGCGCGATTGTCACATTGTAGTCGAAAAATTGGTATCGCTAACTTACTATCGACAGGAAATATTAACATTTCTGAAATGTAGATATTATGGCTAATGGAGCCTAGAATAAATATAGCAACCTAATTATAAAATTATCTTAAAATTGTATGATAAAATAGGTAATTTATTTAGTTTACAATAAACATTTTATCTTGTTGATTGTTGGTGCCATCTTGATAATTAGGTAATCCACTTGCATTGGTCCTGATATACCTACTTAAACAATAAGGAGAGTAGGAGTTAGGTAAAGAGCGCCCTCTTCTTAAAAAATAATTGGATGTCTATGGCCGTCGGTGCTCTTTACAATGCCACTCATTTTTCTTAATATAAGTAAAAACTTCCGATCAGGCTTTTTAAAAAGTGTTTTCTTCAGGCGAAGTGCAAGACTTCCACTTGTATAATAACTCGATCGTGGTAGTTACGTTAAAATCCCGCTACCTCTCGTCGCTTACGCACATACGCCAATAATATTATTAACAACCGTCGTAACAGATAACATAAGCAAATACGCCGGGGAAGTTTAGTTCATTATGTTACCTGTAAACTTGTAAACCGGCAGATTGATAAAGCGAGCAGCGGAGTTGGTACGACAGTGATTGATCAGATGTTCCAGCTAATGCCATATGAGGATGAAGATAATATCCACGTGTCAGGGGAAACTCACCCTTGGCCCGTTGACATAAGTCATATATCTCAACATGGGGATGGGAAATAATTATTCGTAATAGAGGCTTTTGTTTTCGGGTACATTATACTTGTTTTACTCGTAATATGTGAGCTTGGAGATAAAATGGTAGGTATAGTTTGGTATCTTATCTATATTTTATACAGTAATACCTCGACTCACACTCTAGTTACGTCTATCCGTTAAGCGGTTTTCATATTAGTTCTTCAACTCGTAAATATACATAATATCAGTTAGCTTTTTTAAAGTTGTGTTGTCTAAATAGCTTTTAATGTCTTCTATGATGTGAGTTTACCGTAATAACATTCGATCCCAATTAAATAGTTGATACTACATTGTAAATATAGGTAAATTACTGACCCCGCTGACACCCGCTGTCCTCGGCCAAGATTATAATAGTATAACCTATTAATCGCAATAGTCCGGTTTGCCTTCTCCCAGTAGCTGGGAAAGAAGGGGGGGTCTGCCCCCCATCGACCACAAATACAGTGGCTTGAGCTAACCCCAGGGTGCTCGCCACTCATATCGATGAAGCTGCACTAGCTTTCAGCCCAAACATAGTTCTACCTAAAAAAAAATAAAAAAAAAATAAAAATAAAAAAAAAATAATAAAGGTAAATAATTATGTATTCGACTTACGCGGTTAAAGCTCGGTCCCACTAACCGCGAAACTCTACCTATATAAAAGGCAAACCGGACAGAATAATACATCAACGCAGGGAAAAACTACTGTACCTGGAGACTTGAAATGTGGCACACAGGGGTTAATGATGTAAGTGAGCACTAAGAAACATTTTTTATTACTTCAGCCTCTAAGGGGGTGAAGTTTATATGGAATTTTCTTATTTCTGGTCTTGGAAGTATGCAAATGAGTGTTAGTAGGTACCTACTTAGTTACAATATAAAATGATCTG
>LUGF01046825.1:1210-13439 GCA_001625245.1 Calycopis cecrops | reverse complement strand
GAAGGGCTACTCTTTGAATGTACAGATGAGCCTGCTTTTACAAAGCGAATCTTCTCTTCTATTTATAGTCAATCCTTTTTGGGCTCTAGCTACCGAGAGACTAACAGCTTCACGTATGATTTGTAGTACTCTATCATGGCGACGTGAGTAATGACCCCTATCTAGAAGCACCTTACACCCCACCAATAAATGCCTGGCCGTACCTATTGCTTCACCACAAGTATAGCAAGATTTTTCAGAAGCTTTTCCCCATCTTACTAGGTTACTCTGATCTGGGAGGGTCATCTGGAAGGCATTTAGGTAGAATTTCAGTAAGGCGGGCGACCAGTCATGTAATAAGGTACGCCACTTCAGAGCTAATGGGATACAAAACTCGCCAATGGTTAACCACTTATTCTGCATTTCCAGGTTCATTGCGTGCACTTTGTAATTGTCATTTTTAGCATTTAAATAATTTCAGCAAATTAATGAAAATCAATAGTTTCTTTAGCCAAAACGAATTTGCGAGTCAACCGAAGAACTTCTTTCACAAGTTGTACTTAAACTAGTACAATATTTTATATAAGTGTTTCGTATTACTGACATATCCGAGGCACTAAAGGATAGAGCACAGCGATAAATTTAGTGACTGAATCTAGAATTGAGTGAGACTAGTGTCCAATGTGCCCAATCCAGGTTTTATCCCAGCTTATTTTAAAACGATTAAAACTAGTGACCATATTCACTGAGCACAAGAGCACCAATACAACTAACTCAGTAGTAATACATTGCAAATTTTTGGAATGTTTATTACTTACATACCTGTGACCATTTTTTATCTCCGGATCATTTTGGAAGGTTATTTTTTACTGGCACTAAATTAATTGAATTTGTAGGAGTATGGGCGGTAGCGTGGTTGAAGTATAAACATACACAGACGAAAAAAACAAAAGGTTAAGTAATATACTTATAGTGACGACAGGTGACCTCTAGTTGACCTATGACGGGTGTCACTGGTTGGAAATCCAGCAGAATCAATTCTAACAATAAGGTTATATAATCACTAATCCCTTTGTTCTGATATTTTCTCTGTAAATTATATAACTGTGTTGCGATTACGTAATTTCGAAGATCAAGTGTTATAGAAGCCAAACATTTCGTTAGCTCGACAACAGTTCAAAGTGGGTTTAGTTTTACACGGAATTAATGGATTCATGGAAGCCATATAACAGCTAAATTGGCTTAGTGCAAAATATACAAAGTTCTTTGGTTATTTTCGGGGTTGGATATATGTTGCAATTGAAATACTCGAGTAGATGGATGATATTTTGTAGTTCTTTTTTATCTTTATTATTTTAAGGTTTTTAACCATGTGGATACGTCAACCCCACCGTACCTTATTATTAAGATAAAACAATATAATATTATACAACAATCATCGTAAATCATAATTACGACCACCAGGCTGGCGCAGTGGTACAGGGCTCGGATAAGCGGAGCATGTTGCGCCGGAGGTCGCGGGTTCGAATCCCGCCTTGGTCATGGATGTTTATATATGTATTATATGTATTTCTATAATAAAAATCTTAAATATATAAAATTTCTTAAATTTATAAAAAATATTAAATATATTCCGTTGTCTAGTACCCGTAACACAAGTCCTTACGGTACTTAGCACGGGGCTAGGCTAACGTGGTGTGTAAAATCCACAGATATTTATTATTATTATTATTACCTATCATAAAAGAGTGTCATCAATTGCTTAATTTAGCTAAATTACATTTTTTTTGTCATTTCAGTTTTTGGTTGGGCTAAAATACTTTGTACTAGCTTTTGTAGTTATATAGGACATGTTCTACCAAAAATCTTAAGATCATGTCTTTATAGCTTCCTATTTCGATAAGCAAGCTGTCATGCAGGACTATTCAGAAGTTTTATAATCACTTATTATTGTGGAGTGAATGACTTAATAATTTTATAAAAGACATTATTAGTATTAATTCGTCATTATTAAAACAATTTTATAACACTTACTTTTTTTGTTTCAGATGTGTCGTCTAGTTAATTAAAATGTAGCTAGACTGAGACGGACACAACTCGCGATGTTCAAAGTGCGTTCGAGATCCTCGGAGATGGGCAAGCAGGATTCGAGCTGGCGCAGATTGTGCAGTGTGTGGATGTGTGTGCTTGTGCTAGTGACCAGTGATTGTGTGGGGGGCAAGCAGATGAGTGAGACGCTGCAGAGGGCGCTGTCGGCGGTGCGCGGGCCAAGCCCCGGGGCAAAGAAGCTGCTCAATATCCCCGAGGATGGAGGTAAGGGAATGCTTAGTTGGATAAGGCGTTTGAAATAAGTTTAAACTTAACTGGTTTTTAGCTAAGTTTAGATTTACGTTAGTTCACTACTACAGTTCACTAACACAAAAGTTCAGTTGTCAATAAGAAAAATCTCTTCGTGTTTACTAATTCCTATACGTAATGTACATCGTTGGTTTGTATATTTCGAGTGACAAATACATGCTAGGCTTCGACATCATAAAGACTAACGTACACTGTTATCCCATGGCAGTCTAAATGTACATATTTATTTACATACATATATTCCGATATACTTTTTAAACGACGCTCGAGTCTTACCTCCATATTAGTTTCATACGTAGTGTTACATTCTTTACCTGTTTGAAAATAACTAATCAAAACAGAAATACTTGAAATCGTAAGTGGAGAGCAGTTTAATGAAACAATTTAAGCTTTTTTTTAATAACGCAGTCTTTGAAATATACATGCTAATTAGAATGTTAATATACCGAAAAACTTAATTTATTAGCATACGTGTAACAAGTTAGAAATTCTCAATTTTAAACAGAATTTGTAGTTGCCTATATACGTTATCATGAACGTATCTCTTACCACCATGTTAACATTATCACATAACTCACTGATTGAAATTCCATACGCATTTACTAACCAGTAAATTAAATTGATTGTTTTACATACAATCTTACAGTTATGTTTCAATTATACCGTGAGTAATATGATATTATCTGTTCCAAGTAATAGTGGTCATAAAAAGGAATATTAAAAATGACGACGGGTGGTAGGTTTTTAATTCGAGTTATATAATCAATGAGGTTTTATATGTGAGATAATAAACGATATAGAAATTATGAAAGTATAACTAAGCGAAGTTTTGGAGAGTAATCGAAGGTTTTAGATAGTATTTGTATATTAAGTTTTGTGGTCGTTAAAGATGAAGAACTTTCATAGAGTCGTAGACGCAATAATGGTTGAATTTGAATTCTTAGTATTTAGATAATATATTGGTAAAGACTTTTCGATGTTTACTGAATTAGCTAGAGGGTGAATTAACTCGGGAGGGGTGGGGGGGNGGGACATAGTGCTAATTAAGGGGCTCTTACACATTAAGAGAGCTAACGTTACAACGTTATCTTAAGTATGTAAGGACTGGTTTACACTACATAAATATGAGCCTAAATAATTAGTCTTCTGTTGAAGTGGAACAGGTTGATTTACGAATAGATTAAGCCAACTACCCACGGCGTTATTCAGGCACAGTTTGATTCGCCAATGATTCGCCAAAAGAGCCACGTTTTACTCGAAAACTTCTGGTCTCTTGTTATTACAGAATCTCGGAAAAGTTTCCACTCTCCCTCCCCCACTTGAAACTCCTTATTAATTAACTAAGCCCTGTAATTGCCGACTTCAGGTTCTTTGTCACTTTACCCACCTGAGGCGGATAATTTATTTTTTTTGTGAACAATTCAAAAAGATTTATGATTCCGGTCATTATTAAGGATTATTATGACTGCGAGTGTTTAACAAACTTGTTATAATAATTTATTACATACGGGACCCTTTCTTTTCAGATCTTAATATAGGGCACGCACAATAAATACCAACGCTGCGCGCATCAATATAAATGGAGTACCTAATACGTCCTCCAATTAAATCCCCCAAAACGGTATAAGATTAATGCGAGAAATAAAAATTGAATGCTTTTTGTTTACTCAAGTGCTAATGATTTTCTTTTTTACTTGCAATTATAAAAAAGGAACCCCTTTGTCATGTCTAATTAAATTTGCCATGTTTGGTTGGCAAACAACATATTTCGTTCAAACAAACTCCCGTATTTTTTTTAAATGTATAACCATGGCTATGTTTTGTGCAATTACGAGATGTTTTGCCAAAAGCTGTTCCTGATAGTAGAAAATATTAAAATCTGTTATAACGTGGCTTAATGGAAGAAGTACGAGGCGCCTTTTATCAGACGAGACTGATTGCCCTAAATTAGTCAGCGAATTTTTTCCTCCCTTCCCTTCTCAGCGATTTAGTACGGAACGTTACTTTTAATGTGCCTAGATAAAAGAACGATTGATGCCACTTTTTGTTTTAATATCGTCTAAATGACTGGAGTTTTGGATACTGAAACACTTTTCAATAAGGATGATTTATTGTTCACTTGGTTTTCCGTAGACAGAATGGAAGAGACTATCGATGTACTGTATAATTTTGATTTCGCTTTCTGCGTGCATTTTAAGTGATATGATCATTATTTACGATCTGTATTTTATGATTGTGTTTATTTTGGAACTTTTTGGCAAGTTTAATATAATATAATAATGTCTAAATGTAAATGACTTAATATAGTAAAATAACATTTTTGAGTTAGTGTTGGATTGTTGATGTCACAAACAAGATAAAATTTTAATATGTAAAAATCTCGTGTCGTAATGTTCGTCCTAGCTACAAAATTACTGGAACGTTTTTACTTAAAGGATACATAATATTTCGATTATAACAGCCACAGTCACGAGTAAATGACTCAGGTATAATATTTATAGACTTGCAGTAAGCAAAACAAACTCTTGGAACAAGTGTTTGTCATAATAAATGCATTACTATTATATCATATTTTAGTGGCTAATCGATGAATCAAAGCCCTGTGGGTGGATATCGATGAAAAATTGATGTTTTAATGCGGCTCGTGGTCGACTTTTTAGGGTTCGGTTGCCAAATGGCTAAAAACTGAACTCTTATAGATTCGTCATGTCTGTCTGTCCATTTTCAAAAAAACGCTAATACAACTTTGTCGTTCATACAAACGCTATGAAAAACCAAGTTATTTTTATAGGTACGGAACCCTACGTACGTTCGACTCCCACTTGGCCGGTTTTTAAATAATGGCCCAGCCAAAAGTGTTGGTTTTATAGATTTCTAAACGGTCTAATATTGGTAGGTATTTCAAGTAACTATTAAATGAGTGTTTTCTTTATTGATTCACTAGTTATATTTCTTATTAAACGTACTATTTTATCATGTTGGAAATTGTCTATTTTGTTTTAAACGAAACCGTTTTAAGATAGTAGATGGTTTCTAGTTTAATTTAAATTGGCAAAACAATTCTAACCCTCACTTTCATTACAGTTTTCATTATGTGTTTTACAGATGACTCTGCAAATTACAAAGTTACAAGTGTTTAATTAGTAGTTAAATTAGAGTTTAGCTAGCACAGTCTACGTAGACTATTTACCACCAACATTTCAAATTATCATCACGCTTCTCGGACTACTGTTTGAAATAAGCCTTTTGCCATAACGGACCTACAATCTTTTTAGGGTAGCTATTAGAGATGTTATATTAATATCATTACGCCGTAAGATTTTAAAATCTAATATATAAAATTCTCGTGTCACAGTTTTCGTTGCCATACTCCTCCGAAACGGCTTGACCGATTCTCATGAAATTTTGTGAGCATATTGAGTAGGTCTGAGAATCGGTCAACAACTATTTTTCATCCCGATATTCCCAAGGGATCGAAAGTTACGCGGGTGAAACCGCGGGGCGCAGCTAGTATAATATAAAACCCATTGCGATAATTATAATAAAAAAATTATATGAGCCTGTATTACTTCTTGGTAATGTAGCTTTTTTATTGAAAAGAAATCATTTTTATTTATAATATTAGCGTAGCTTAACAGTTCATTACGTATTAGTTATCTATCTAATATTTGAAACATAGATTATGATCACATTGCGTAATAGAATATTATTTTTTCCCCCGTATAAATAGTTAAATTTGAAGTCGTAGTTGTACTGTTAGCAACTATAGCTGTCAAGATGATAGTTTTTTTTTAACACTAGAATATATTTGACCATACAATCTTGATAAAATCCATTTCCAACAGCTTAAATTACCATAGCACACTTGTGAGGAAAAAGCCTTTAAACTTTTCAAGTGTAACAACTTGTGTGATTTCAAACTCGTATATTCAGTTACAAATATTCGTCATACAAAATGAAAAGTATAACAGAAGTTCAATCGTGAAATGTAGTAGAAGTCTCCAGGTCCTTTCTATTAAGTTGGTAATGGCGTCACGTAGCCCCATCAGTTCACGGCAAACGGTGGCGTGACTTGCGGGACTGGAGGTCGGAATAAAATTGCTACAATTTATAAATCTCGAGTATTGGAGTGTTTGATTGACTTCATTTTGTATAATCTGCGTTTGATATCGTTTTCTGTTTCGTTTGAGAACTTGTAGTAGTTGACTTGTGAATGTTTTAAGTGATGTAATTTTAACAGTTCATTATTTTTTCATTAGGTATAAACAAGTTATGGATATATTTTGAGGTTTTGTAAACATTTTTTGCTAATATAGAAAAGTCTATTTTTAGAGTTTTATTATATAAAAAACCTATTATTGTATAAATTTGATCGGTCGTCTGGTTACGATAAAAGATACTAGTGGTCGGTTGGAGCCTGTAGATGGGTGATGCCGTTGATCAAGTATACTTTGTTTGACTTAGTTTAGGACGAAAAATAGGAAAATATTCATTAGAATAACTCATTTGTTTGTCTATAAAAATACTTCTTTGTAATCCATTCTTCATTCGTAATTCAGAGTAGGTATTTAATTTTTAATACATACAACAAGCAACAATTTAATATACCAGTCAGTTTAATAATTAATTAATCAGCCATACCTATAGGAAGGTCGACAGGTGATATCGAAGGAATTTTGATCGTTAATTAAGAATCACTAAATGCGGGTTAGAATTAATTAATAACAGCTGTAATGTATCCGTAAATTAATATTAAACTGAATGGGTTGCCGTATATTCAAAACACAGCTGACTCACTTTAGTCTATTTCGTTTTCAAGAGATTTCTCCGCGAATCTGCATAACTCGGGGATGAATGATACTATTCTGCCGAGCTTAAACTACCGTTTTGCATATAAATTGTAGGGCAGAATATAGCCGTTTGCAAGAATTACATCGTCGTTTCATTTCACGAGCGGTAATGTCTCGCTAAGGAGCAAGGCAACGTATAATGATCTATCTGAATTTACGCCTCAATCTCCAGGTGTTCCTTTGTGTTGTGTGTACAGATACGGCGGCTAACGAGCTAAAAAAACTGCTGTACTATTTGCGACAAGAAACAATGAAAACATGCTTCATTATTTTGTTAGGTTCTATTCTGTTTTTTTTTTCAATATATCAAATCAGGTGGCGAAGAAATTGGAATCGGAATTACCGACTCTAGATTTAGAAATAAATCGATATCTCCTGATCGGAAATACCGAGGAAGGCAGCTGGTTCCATAGTACTGTTGTACGCGGTAATAAATTTACAATTCTATTATTAACTATATACTTAATCGTTCTTTTTTGTGCCGGTTTACTATTTAAACAGTTTGCATGAATCGAAACTTAAGACATGTCAGGCATGACATGTGAAAACAAAACACTATAGTGTTAGTTTTGTTAGGCATTCTTTGTCAGTTCCATAACAAAGAAGCCATTATGGAATGCAGATGAGTTTTTGTTGTTGTTTTCGGTCTAATTTTCTTCAAGATTTGATCAACTTATAAGGGTATTGAACTGTATTTTTATATTACCTCCAAATAACCATTTGTTGACCGATAGTTCCTTTGTTATTGGAAAAGGAGTGCCCCACGCCCGAATAAATTTAATCAAGATAATGGTATTCGTGAGAGACTCATCAAACTCTTTAATTTGGATAATGTAATGTATATTTGGATGATGTTATTATGTATGCATATTGTTTTCATCATCACATTAATAAACATGTTTTTAATGACAAATTAAATTGTAGTATTACTTGTTGTAATGATCCGTGAAAATATGTGTTAATGTTGCTGCTGGTCACACACTTATAGCTGTTGTTGGCAGTAATTTTAGTCTTATAATGACGATATGTACTGTGTGTGCAACAGTTTAAAATGTCTTCCTTTTCTATCGAATTTGTTGTTAATTTATATGATGTATTGAGTATGACTTGGCCTAAGTGTGCAAGGATGTCACATCTGCTTAGACGTTGAACATGCGGATCATAATGATGTGTTAGTCACCAAATGACTGATTGCTGATTGGTCTATGCTATAAAAAAAATGAAGATCGTCTCAATTTTCTGCTCTTTATTTGTTCGATAACATTGCGAGCCGTGTGTCACCACAATCTCCGAGCGCCTGAGACTCGGTGCATTTGAATAACTCGCAAATTATTCTATTCGCTCATTCCTCACGCATTGTTTCGCCTGCGCTTAGTTAAAAGTTAGCGTAGCGCGGCTTTCACGGTTAAGTTCAGCATGCTTTGCTTCCTGCAGGCGGGAATCCGGCCGCTAGGCATCTCGGGATGCGTCCGTAATTTATGTAAGCGTGCATCTAAACTATTTTGTTAACATACATACAAGATTTCCTTAAAATTCTCTAGGAACGTATGTATGTATATAACCTACTAGATGTTCTAGATAGATGTTATACCTATTTAAAAAAAATCATTATTGACATCTGATGAAATCCTTATGTAGATACTAGTAAATATAGTACATATTATGTTTTATTTGGATGTCCAATTTTAGGGTGCATTGGACAGTAATATTTAAATATAAATCAAATTAATAAATAACTTTAGATAATTAAATATACAATAAGAGTAATACTTAAAAAGGAGAAATAATTATTAATAATTAATTATAACTTGAGTTAATTAGAATAGAATAGAATACGATAGAATAAAAATTTATTTGGTCTAATTATGTAGGTACACTATTACACATTTACTTTTTTTTTATATAAAATTACATTTTATATATAAGACTAAACTAAACAAATTAAAACTTAATAATTAAACTTACTTAATACAAATTACATACAGGAAAATACACAACAGTGTACTCGTAACTAGGTAACAAAAGGGTAACCACTCAGTATGATGGTTATGGTAATTAAAAACAGAACCTTTGGAATACAGAATTACCTATTTTAACGATACTATTGAATATTAACAGTTATAGCGAAGTGTTCCGCTCTCTAATACTCCACAAACGAATTGGATGTTTTCCTTTAATTTCGCTCGTGGGAACTATACTGGCCAACGCTATGCAGAACCACATTAATTCCAGACTTTATCTGTATTGTTTAGAGCACAAATTAGTTTGTACTTCAAAGTTCAAGCTGCCACGAATACTTTCTCTAATATTGTCTCTTCAATACGCATGAGCGGTGAAAGACTATGATGATTGTAAACAATGCCCGAGTGCCCGTAGGATGCCAGCGTATTAATTGTCCGAAACAACCGACTAGATAAACTTTATCTCGTTTTGTTGAGGGTTTTAATTATCTTGTGTTTATGTGTATATTAAAAGGGACAGCTAAGTGAAATTCGACTTGTTGAAGTGCCATTTATGTTGACTGTTTTATGGTGCAAAATATAACCTAAAAGAACCATCAATTTTTCTAGATAAATTATTTCTGTGCTATTGAATTAAGTAATATGTATCTTTACATACATTAGCTGCCGGACTGATTTGTAAATATAATAATTCTCGAACCCCCTTCAACACACACAAAATATTTCGTCAAAATAGGTCCAGTCGTTTATATGGAGTTCAGTGACATACACAGCATACAAGAAATATATATAATACTAGCTGCGCCTCGTGGTTTCATCCACGTATATTTCGATCCCATGGAAAATAGAAAATCATCCCATGGCATCCCATAGGAACATTTTTTCGAGATAACACCATATTATGTGTTAATCCAAGTTACTTTCTATGTATGTGCCAAATTTCATGAAAATCGGTTCAGCAGTTTTTGTGTGAAGGAGTAACAAAAAAAAATTAGAAGGATAAAGAAAGATATGTGTCAAAATCCACCCAAATCCGTTCAGTAGTTTTGCGTTTTTGCGCTTTTCTTACATTTCTTGCAAGAAAAGCTATAAACATCTACAATATCTTACTTTATAATATATATAAAATTTTATTTCCGATACGATTATTTTATTTCCCTATTCGATTTTTAAAACTTATAATACCGATAATATTACTTACATCGTTACAAACTTAGCAGATTACGAGAATTACAACTGTAGACAAGTCTTATTCGCGTACCTCGCGATATTAATAACGTGTTTGTAATTAGTGCTGTAAAGTTAATAGGCCTTCGAATGTTAATTTAATTACTTCCGCAGTGGCCGTCGTGTGAAAGTACAAGATCAGTGTGTATGCGACTGACGTACTCCAGAACCCGTAGCGGAGGGCTTACATGTTACTGCGTGGTAGTAACGGCATGAGTTTTTTTTTTATCACAGTGATAAATGATTGTTGTTGTTGAGGTTCTATTTGTGTTGGTAATTCTGGACGATAGTGATACGTTTGCGCTTTCGTCAAAAATACATAACAAACAAGCTTTTTCATTTTCTCTTCTTCGTTTAGACAAGTAGACTCCATAGAAACTTAAATAGTGTTCACTGAATTTACCAATCAGAGTTCAATCTCAAAAATCTCAACAAATCTCACTGAATTTTGTGGCCTGATTCTTTCATCATTTTGCGACTTAACCTTAAGAACTGAACACAGAAGAAGGACGTTGCAAATATGACTAAGGTTCCATGCTATGTTCCATCCGAATTACAACGGCACAAGCAAGTCGGCGTGGCAGACTTGTCACTCAAAATATACTGCCGTATTTTGAGTTGTGACACATGTATGTATCGCGTTTCATGCTACTTGTGAGTTTTCTGTGACTCACTGGAAGGGAGAGGGAAAGTGGACAACAGTATTATAATAATAATAATAATATCTGTGGACTTAACACACCACGTTAGCCTAGCCCCGTGCTAAGTACCGTAAGGACTTGTGTTACGGGTACCTACTAGGCAACGGAAATATATTTAATATGTTTTATAAATTTAAGCATTTTGTATATTTAAGGTTTTTATTATTGAAATACATTTAATACATAGATAAACATCCATGACCTAGGCGGGATTCGAACCCGTGACCCCTGGCGCAACATGCTCCGCTTATCCGAGCTCTGTGCCACTGCGCCAAACTGGTCGTCAAATTTATTATGCAGTTTACGTGCGTCGATAATGATTAAAAGACCGTAACTGCTCGTTTGCCTTCTTATCAATTTATTACAGTAGGTACATATAATTTGTAATTTACAAATATGTCTGCACGGTCGCCGCGCCGTAAACAAGTCGGGTCCATGTAAACTCGGTGTAAGCTCAGCGTAAACAAATTGAGTTGGTCGCCGACCGGCGTGTTGACACACAGTTTCTCGACGTTGTTTATCAGCTGGCTCTAAACAATACACACTAGTGTTGTACTGTTGTAGTGTTGTAGTGCTGCACTTGAGAGTGTTTGGCTTTTATACGTTTTAACATGCGGCTCCTGTGTTTTCGTGTTAAAGTATTTGGAAGAGTGCTATGCTGCAGAGTGATGAAGGCTCGTGTATGTTTGGTGGCCTATTGGAGGGAATGCGGGCAACACGTCTGCGTTGAAATTATGCTGTTGTCTGTAGGCGTCAGTAAAAAGGCCCGACTGCTCGTTTGACCCATTATACAAAAAATATACAGGAAAGTGTTCAACGTCATTCTTGATTCGACTGCAACGCAGCAATCCCACTAATATTATAAATGCTAAAGTTTGTATGTTTGTTTGTTTTTTAGTTACTCCTTCACACAAAAACTGCTGAACCGATTTTCATGTAATTTGGCACACACAGACAGGGTAACTTGGATTAACACATAGGGTAGTTTTTATCCCGAAAAAATGTTCCTGTGGGATTTACGCTGGTGAAATCGCGGGGCGCAGCTAGTAGTTTTATAGATTAGATAATAGAAGTTAGTTAATATTATGTCTGGTGAATCTTATCTCTAATACACCGGCGCGGCGGTAGGAAGATACTGCTACCCCGACGCGTT
>LUGF01046819.1:180969-192369 GCA_001625245.1 Calycopis cecrops | reverse complement strand
GGATGCCTGTCACAACATCTACCTGCATGCCAAATTTCAGCCCGATTCGTCCAGTGGTTTGGGCTGTGCGTTGATAGATCGCTATGTCAGTCACCTATGAGTTTTATATTATATATATAATATAATTACAGGGTTACTTTTTGGTCACCCTACCGATAAGCCGATAGGCGATACGTTTCCGATCCCTTTACGAGTTGATATGTGTGCGATGGTAGCGGAACGTAAGCGGAACGGAAGCGGATCGGCACCGGATGGTTGACGCCTAGGCGTAGGCGTTACGTTTCCGATCCCTTTCCGATCCCTTTCCGAGTTGATAACTGTGTGGCGACCTTAAAGGGACTTGCTGCTGACCAGCAATGACGTCCATTGTTATGCGGATGACAGCACGGGTGACGCCTTATACACTGGCCGCGTCAATATTTCACAGGAGCACGTCATTGCACATCGGAACAAACTTGTGTCTGAGGTCGAGTCTTTGTTAACCAAAGTCTCGGATTGGGGCCGACTAAATTTAATCCAATTTAACCCTAATATGACTCAAGTTTGTGCGTTCACCGCAAAAAAGACCCCCTTCGTCGTTTCTCCTCGTTTTGAGAACACACCCCTAAAGAATACGGCTAGCATTGGAATACTTGGCATCGACATATCGAGCGATGTTCAGTTCCGCGGTCATTTGGAGGCGAAAGCTAAATTAGCATCGCAAAAGCTTGGTGTGCTGAGTATAACAGTATAACAAAGTGTGATGAAACCAATATACGGTTTCGTACCAAATACTATATGGGACGAAATTCAAAACTTTCGGTGTACAATGAACTCATAATCTACAAATGATTCTTAGACATGTATGGATGTAAGAGATCCAACCTCGGAGAAGCTTTTGTAACTCCAACATCCATCATACCGAGATTGCTAGCATATTGCGCACCTTATCAAATGCTCTATGGCTTTTCGCTAACACCAAAATCCATGAAGCTCTGAATACTAATACAGTAAACGAAGAGTACCGCTACTAATGTTACTAACTATCTAGTAACGTTAAAAATACGTTTAATAAAATAATCTCTGTCAGACATTAAAGTTATATCTAAACTAGCAGCCCATTCCGGCTTCGCACGGGCATAATATTATAATAAAAGAAAATATACAATGTTTTACAGTGAGTTTCTAAAATAATAGCACTCATTGAAACCGAAAAAATAAGTTGTAATTTTTTTTGTGAATATATTTTCTTAATTTTTTTTCGTATTTACATTGTTTTTTATATTTTATTTGTTCTTTTTTATTATTTTTTTTGTATATTATTTTTCACTTTTATATTTTTGTAATTTTTCATTTTTTTTATTTATACTTATACTAATTATTAAAAGGCCATAACCGCAAAACAAAAGCCATTTTATTTATTGAGTAAGAGCCTCCCTGTAAACAATATTTGATGTGGTTTTATTTTGTCGCAGCAAAATAAATTGATTTTCAGCGGCTCCAACCCGCGATACGCCAACGTATAATTGACCATTAGTGACCAACAACCCAACTAATTCGAAGGTTTGATCTTGGGACTTGTTAATTGTTAACGCGAAAGATGTTTTTACCGGAAATTGAAGCCGTTTAAAAGGCATTGGCAAATCAGTAGGGATCATCGGTATCCTCGGTATATGAGTTAGTTGACCAGCTGATGGACCGGTCATAATTGTCGCTACAATAAAATTTTCCTTTAACTCCTTAATAAGCAACCTAGTCCCATTGCACATTGGAGCACTTGGAGGTCTTAAATTTCTCAAACGCATGATTGGTCCAATTTTTAACGTCAATCCGTGTAGTGTTAATGCAGAAGGGTTCAAGGAATTCTAAAATTCCTGTGGATATTGAACTGTATCTTCAATATTAGTTACAGTGTATATCGACTTGACTTTTGAACTATTAGATTGTTTATTTCGTTGACAGTATCATTCATCGGTGACACTATTGCCCTAGAGCACAATCAATGAAAGTCCTTTTCGTCCAAATTCTCCATATCAGGGTATACAGCATCTATTAAATTTCCCAAATCATGGAGTATTTGGCCTAGAGACTCATCCAGAATAATGCCACTACATCCGCTTAAATTTGGAGCAGGGAAAATTCCTTTTCCAAGTTTTAGCAGTTGTTGTGGGAAATCACTGTCTCTTCCATGAAGATGAGCTCTCATATTCTTCCTTAATTTCAATGTTTCATTCGAAGTCGATAAGGGAGACGATTTCAAGCATGCTTTGATGATATCTGCTCGCGTAACTCTGATAATAACGCGGAGAGTCTGTCGGAAATCTCCAGCAAATACAAAAGTAATCACATCCCGCCCATGGCTGCGGAGTGTTCCTGAGGTCTTTTAAGGTTCTGTTCACGACCTCTATATGAGCTCTTTGGCTCATCGTGCATTCGTAACTAATGAGGTGTCTTGTAGTAATTTACCTAGAGGCCCGTTTTTGCGGATAGAAGATCTAGATTGTTGCTCAAGATTTACAGATAGCGGAAGTTTAAAAGTAGAATGAGAAGTTTTGCCACCTCTCAAGAGAGTTGCAGCAATTCCGGAGGAAGCAACTGCTATTGCTATCTTCCCTGATTCTCTGACCTTAGCAAGTATCAAATAAGAAAGAAACGTCTTTCCTGTTCCGCCTGGCGCATCCAAGAAAGATATTTTTTGTTTGTATGCAGTAGTATTGCATGTTTTTGATCTGGGACTAATTCTGGTAGGTTTTCATTGATGAAAACGGTCAAATCATTTGTATCGTAGTGTTTCTATTATTTAAACTGGTGATATCTTTTGAATAGAATATCCGAATCGAATCATTTAAAAGGTATTATGAAGATAATGAAGTAGTCTTAAATAATGATTTATTTATTTTGATAAGGATCGATACCTAGGTACGAATAAAGAGCTTTTTCCAGCGGTGGTATATATTTTTTTTTTAATAAAAGGACGCTTATTGTGACGTAACTATAAAAGATAGAGACATGCTGTGGCGAAATTTTTTTTAGATAGTAATGTGTCCTGAAAAATTGTAATAAATCATTGTATTCTATCATTAATAGTTTTCGCAGCGCAGGCGATTGAAGGAATGTAGAAGTGTAGCTTGCTAATGATGAAAGAATTTTTTTAATCGGTCCAGTAGTTTCGGAGCCTATTCATTTCAAACAAACAAAAAAATCAAACATTTCCTCTTTATAATATTAGTATAGATAATTCGCAGATATGTTCGTCATAGAGGTGATTTCGGGATTTATTTTTTACGAAGAAATGAAAAACAATTATGTTTTAAAAACAGATATATACTCATTTAATAACTTTTACATATCTTCAATAATAACTTTTAATTTGTTCTCTATAATACGTCGAACAGATGTTGCTAATTTTGGGGCATCAATCTTCGAGACATCGCATCAACAAATTCTCTCGATCGTTGCGACAAAGTCTGGTAAAAGCTCCTGTATTGTGCTATCTGTAAACAAAATATTTTTAATCGATTTTTCTAATAGCTTTCTATTATTGCATTAGTGATATGTTTAATTACTCTTAATATGTCGACTTTCATGTTATTTTTATACAAGTACCTACATGATATATAATAATATTTTTTTTATCATATATATTTAATGACTACGTAGACCACGGACACCCGCGTGATTGTTACGCAGATCCGTTGCCCTCCTTGCTTCCTCCCCTTCAATTGGGCCACCGGCTACTCACAAACCGCACAAAACGCGGCAGCATAACTGTGTAGTGTAAGCGAGAGATAGGTGGTTTCTGGGTTGTGCTGGCCCAAATGCACTGCAATCAGCATGCGTCATGACACGTCTAAACCCACTGCAATTCAACATAGAAAAGAGAGCAACGCATCTAATTAGATATTGTGAGGATATCAATGGACGTTGGTAGTCATATAAAGGGTCCGCTTGCTCGTATTTACCTTACATATTAAAAAATATATATGTGTGACATGTCCATGACCAGGTATCCTGATCCTGCTCGGAGAGGTGTAAACTTCACACTACTGAATGTGTAACATAATACTTTACTTGGTAATCTCAGATAATACTTACTTGTTCACGTAATACTTCTTCCTTTTGTTTCCTTCCTTCAGCAATAGCTTCCATTTCCTCTATCAACTGTGCTCGGAGATCTGGTTCGGTTAAGCACTTCAAACCAATAGCTTCATATCCTTCTACGAGCCCTAAGCCTAGTGGTTCGGGTTGGAAACGGTTATCCTCAGTCATAGTAATGTATTCACGAGTTGCGATGGTTTCCATGTGAGTAGCATGTGTTGCATCAGTACCTATAACATAATAAATAAAATTTAAGAGACAATCGTTAGGCCAAGGTTGAAATCAAAAAAAAATATAGTAGGATGAGACCCATTAGAAAAGGAAGAAAATATGGCAAAAATAAAATGAAAAATAGTTTACGGGCGATCGGAGGTCGGGAAGTGGTAGGGAGTCACTTTTTAAAGGTTAAAAATGGTTTATCTTGATTTGCGGCAAAACTACAAGTCCTGCGGAAAAAAGTAAAATGGCTAAGTTGCAGGTAATAAAAAGATCTACAACTTTTATATTTAAGCTTTCACATAACCTCAAAATTTATGTAAAAATTTTTCCATTTACCATTTTTTTACCATTACACATTACCACGTTTTATTTTTTTACCATTTACAAAAAAAAATTAACCAGATTTGGTAAAACTTAAGAAATGTTATATATTTAATATTTTCCTTTTAAATAATACTAGCTTCCGCCCGCGGCTCCGCCCGCGTGGATTTCGGACTTCAAAAATGGTGTTGTTATTATTATACATAATCTAATATTAAACTGAAATATATATCATATTAAATATATACGTATTGTATGAAACAATAAATCGCTTTGAGAATCGAATTTGTCGCCGCGCATTTTAGGCGCTTTAGATATTCCGTTTAAGTCAATCTTATCGTGATAATAACTTTTAATCTATTCGTCCAAATTACTTAGTGTAAAAGACAAAGTTTATTTACATTCAATACGTAAAGTGACAGATGTATCAATTTTCATAAGAGTTCGATAAATATTCTAAAATATGCATCTTTAAAAAATATCCAATTTAATTGAATGTTTGGTTCACTATTTTGGTCATAGTGACTTACACATAAAAGATAGATATATTCTGTCGCGGACTTTTATTTAGAACTATTTAAGATAAATAATCCTACAGCAATTATCTTTGTGTAACTCCAACGATTAGGGCAGCGCACGCCAATATTGCTCTCAGGGAGCTAATTTTTTTTCGACTTACTTGACAGTTATCGTTATATTATAACCAAATTATAAAAAATCCCTATAAATTTTAACTGATTATGTTATTCTGATATGAAAGGTATATTACTGTAAAGTTTTATGAAAATCCGTTTAGTAGTTTTTGTGTGAAAGAGTAACAAACACACTCACAAACTTTCGCCTTTATAATATTAGTAGGATAATATAATATACGGTACATAGATCTATGAATACATGAATTAGGCGGAATTCAAACCCCCGACCCCTAGCCCAACATTCTCAGATTACACTAGCTATGCTATACCACTACGCCACCCGGTCGTCGATACTTATATTTCGTTAGCATATTAAAAGAGTTAAATTCTACCCTCTTCATATGGTGATGCTTTGTCAACATCTGTAATACTTTTTATGGGGGGGAGGGATAGGAGAATCAACTCAATTCACTTTTGTGGAGGAAAAACATAGTCTATTGAAGTTCTTCGGGCACCTCTCAAGAAAGGGAAGCTCGATAGAGCCACTGGTGGTCTAAGGCCAAGGAACAGGGAGCGTGGCCGATTTACGACTTGCTGGATTTTTCCAAATTAAAAAACAAACCGAGTCCACATTAATCCAATGCGTACGCAATCTAAATCAAAATCTACAAAAATGAAAGCCAATTGGAAGGAGAGCAATCCGTAAAAAATATGTGATTGTAATCTCCAAGTGCCGCATCTGCACAACCACGACCACCTCTCCACCTCTCTAAATACTTCTATTCCGTTCTTTGACTTATTAACGATATAAATAAAAGTAGGAACTTAATAATTATTACCTATGCCATGTTCCACCATGAGGTCAATAAGATTTGATTCAGTGAGTAATTCAGGAGGAGACGTGCTGCCAACAACCAGGTCTATACTCGTAGGGTCAAACGTCTGGCCTTGCTGGAAGATAATATAAGGATAGGTTGTGATAAATTGTACTTTTTTATTTTTTAATGGGCTTGGCCTATTACGCCATCGCCAAGTCCTTCCATCTTGTCTGCCAATCGTTAATTGTGTAGTAATTTCTATCAGGTTAAATAACTCTCGTGGTAAATTTCGTTCAATCTATATTTTGGTTATAAAAATCAGTCATCATCTTCTGGTCTTGCTGGAATGTTAGGATATTCTAGGATAAGTAGTTAAAGAAATTTTTGTATTGTAAGCTAGGTATATGCAGGCGAATGCAGCTGGCATTTGCCTCAGTGGTTTGTGTGATTCTGGTGGCGTCTATTTGGAGAAGAACAATTTGAATTTCAATCATGCAGATGTCTATATCTAATCTACAGGCGTGATAGTGCTCAAACGACTTCTGCTTTCCCCCCTCTTATACTGTAAAAAGTGGCTATGAAACCATCTCTTGGAGAGACCTAGTCTTTTTCTCTGCCTAAGGATTGCCTACACGCCTGATCCGCCTAAGGTTCGTGAAACTTAAATACATTTCTTAAAGTACAAAATAATAATATGTACATCATTGGGCGTGTCCTCCACATATATATGCAACAAAGCAGTTATTCGTTTGATATCAAAGTGTGCCAATAAAGAAATCAGCGTCATATACCTCATAAGTATGTATTTCCTTGGAGGGCCACTGCTCGTACGGGTACACGTCGAGGTAGTTCGTCGCAGTGACGTTGAGTCCGCTGGCCACGAACTCCTCGTCGGCTACATTAATCGTCACCAGCGTCTCCTGACCTTCCGCGTCCTCAGAGCAGCAAGCCAAGAAGGATCTCACTATCAAATCGTACAGCAGCTCCTCATTGCGATCAAGAACTTAAAATGAAAACAAGTTTAGTAATGTATAAGTTGATTTTTTGAATATGTCCGCAGATATAAAAATATTTTGTAACGAATTTCGTTTCTGCTGAATTGTATTTGGGGCCATTGTTAAAATTCTGTTATTAAATTATATATATATATAAATCGTAATGGAGTTACCGACTGAATGACTGACTAAACTGAATAAACAAATCATTTTTTACCGACTTCAAAATGGAGAAGTGAATAGAATTGTATATATTATTGTATATTTTAAGTGTTCCATATCTTAAAGAGAAAAAAGATTATTTTGTTTGTCCCTAAGCTGTATGTTTATCAAGACCTTTTTCTCAGGAATACGTTCAACAATTAAGCTGAAATGAACGTCAAATATTGAAGTCGGCTGTCTCTTGAAGTTTAGAAAAAATACCTCGAAATCAACAGAATCAAAAGTTATGCACAAAAGTTGTATGAAATCGAACATTCCCCAAAACCTACAGGACGGGGACCTGCGGGAACATAATTTTTGCATGTAACGCATATGCGTTTCTTCATCATCATCATCAACATCTGCCAGAAGAAGTATATGCGTTTGAGTGGCAAAAAATAGTATAAATTATTTGTTTTATTACAAGATTTTTATCTTGAATTCCTAAACCAAATGACACATTGATTTTTATTTAAGAAAAGTATTATCCCAAGAGCCTTCGAGCGCTAGACTTTCGTCATTTTATAAAAGTAAGAAATATTTATCCAAAATGGAGTTTGAGTCGTGGTTATATGTATAATTTGTACATTAGTTTCGTCGAAATATATGGCTTATTTTATCATATTTCCTTTGAATAATAAAAAAAACGTCGTAATTTGGCGAACACTTCTAACGGTTCAACCCTTTGCCAGACATCCCTGAACTTTAATTAATTATGAAGTGCCTATTTTTTTTAAATATGCACTTCATAAATATTTGTAGCACATAATCTTATTATTCATTCTTAATATTATGTATGTCATTCTTAGCTTCTTAGCGTTGTTTCAAAATCTATAATAGGTTTTTTTTTTTTTAATTGAGTTGATTAATGTGCTTAGGTTGAGTGTACCCATATGCAATATTGCATTCGAGATTACATACTGGGTACACTCAGTCGCAGCTTATTTTCAATATTTAATGTTAATAATGATTATATAAATTGGGGTTATAATAAAATTATGAGTTGTGTGTGGAGGGCGAGAGCAGTGGGGCTATGCGATTTGATACAACGCACCACTGGACTCTCCTCCGATAATGACAGGATGATAAATGAAAACCGGCCAAGTGCGAGTCCGACTCGCACACCGAGGGTTCCGTAGGAACGGGAGGTATGAGCAAAAGTAATAGACGTTGAGAAAATTACACTTTCCTGCGGCAAGTTGACAAACTTAAATATGCGGGTGCTTGCATACATTTAGTATAAAACGAACTAC
The DNA here is from genome assembly GCA_001625245.1 of Calycopis cecrops. NCBI lineage: Eukaryota > Metazoa > Arthropoda > Insecta > Lepidoptera > Lycaenidae > Calycopis > Calycopis cecrops. Next base: position 183,850 of record LUGF01046819.1, on the reverse strand, counting down.
ATGCATAAGTTGGTAATGATTTTTCCAGTGATATAAATTTTATTTAGCAATTTTTAGATTTATTCCTATGTGTAGACTGTAAGGTCTTACCTCTTGCCAAATTTCAGAATTCTAGCTCAACGGGAAGTACCCTATAGGTTTACGAAAAAGTGCGTTTTCATACAAAATTTGTCCATAAATGGCTATAACTATTTATTGCGTTAACTTAGAAGTGTGGTTTTTTCAAGGCATCCAGACGTAACTGACCTCCGTATTTGACAAAAATTTCAGCTTAATCCCTTCACGCATTTTAGAGAAAAAGGTCTTGACAGACGTACAGACGGACAACAAAGCGATCCTATAAGGGTTCCGTTTTTTCTCTTTGAGATACGGAACCCTAAAAATGAGGTGATGTTAGGTGGAGTTTATTTTTATTATTATAAATATACTTAAATAATTTTATTATTATATACATACAATCAATGTTAAAGCATATACAATATATCTAATAATTTTACAATATAATACTAATATAATACTTAATATTTAATCCTATCTTATTACTATTACCTACACGTATTTTTTGTTAATAGTATTTTAAGTTAAAGTTATTATATGTTAATAAAAATAAAAAAGAAAGTAATACAATAAATCCAACTAATTACTGAAATTAGAAAAAATGAGTCATACAATTTTTTTTTTTAATTTTTTTATTCATTTTTTTATTATTATTATTTTTTTTTTCTTTTTTTTTCTTTTTTGGATAAATCTATAATAGGTAGGTAATAAAATCCGAGAGTCTGTAAGTACATTGAATATATTTATGAAAAACGAATTGGGGGCGATGTTAAAATAGTATTAGAACACTTTTCAATGATTTTTATTTTTTGTTTTTCTATTTGTCCGAACTAATCTCCGAAATTACTGGACGGATTCGAATAAAACTTTTTGTGGTGTAGGTACGGCTACTAAGTCTGGTCAACATCAAAAACACTTTTACTGCGGTAAAATCGCTGATTCCTATGGGTTCCCCGTGTGTGAGTCCTCACCACCCCTCAGCGGGACGGAATCGCGGAGGGGCGCCGGGCGGTGGCGGCGAGACCACCTCTCGACCGCGCGGTCTGGCGGTGTACGTGTGTTTGGTATCAACGGATTTAATAGAGCTCAATGCAACTTGAGATTCGCTTCAACGCACACCACAGCGGTGACCCGTGCAGTGTGTTACCGCCTTAGCACACTCCCCGCTGTAAACTAAAAAATCCCAATTAAAATACTCACGATTACTCCTTAGTCTTACTGGATGGATTGGTGGATGGGCATTATCACTTCTACTCCCCTGCCGCGGATTAGGTCCTCCCCTGCTAAGAATTCTCTGCGCAAAAGTCCCCACTTCATCATGACCAGTGAACATATTCACAATTTCTTGCAGTTCCATGTTCATATCTTCAGAATATACGTCAGTGTCAGTACGTGGGTAGCTGATCATCCCCTGACAGTACAACCTCTCGGCAAAATTCATTGCATCTGTGGCTTTTATATTTAATTTACTTGAGGCAAGTTTTTGATACTCCTGTAACATTGGTATATCGTCATAAATTACGTAAATAATCTAAATATGTAGTTATAGTAAGATTAAAGAAAATATATTTTTATAAACAAGCTATTAATTTCCCAATCCCCTAATCCCTCTATAAGGGTAAGATGTACAGCTGGGGAATTACGTCACGCGTACACGCTGCATTGCGGTGCTGTCGCGTTTCGAGCGATGTGTAATTATACGGAGACCCATGGAGGGGGGAGGAGGTAGGAGGAAGGAGGTACGAGGAAGGAGGGTAAAGCAAATTTATAACCTTTTCGTGGATGCCTATGGGCGTCGATAGTCATGGAATGATTGAGACTGACTGATCAAAAAACATGTTTGAAAATTTTCAGCTCAGTCTCCAGTAACCGGGTAGTTGGTCAACGTTAACTTGCAAGTAAAGACAAACATCGGGATGGGGGTAGTTAAATAAAATTTAGTAAAATCCGAAACTTACTACTGTGGTCAGAGGCAGGGGTCTCAAATTGCGGACAGGTTTCGTCGTCACATCTATAACTTCAGCCTGTTGGTCGGCACAAGTTCTGTAGACAGATTCGCAATTCTCGCGTTCAAATTGTCTTCCGCTCTCCCATGCAAAATCGACAGTTATGTTGTTCAGCGTATGAAATACTAAAAATAAAGAATGGTTCATACTCACACTGCAGGTGTTTAGTATTAAGTAAAAACTGCAAGTGAATAATGGAAATGATTAGTGCGAGTTGTGTCCAATACTGTTTAACTGTTGTGTTTAGTACAAGTGAAGTACGAAGTAAATTAGTTCGTGTGTTCGTGTTAGTTCCCCGGCCAGCCCCCGTGCCGGCCCAAATCGGCTACATGCAAGCATGCAATGTGGCACTACCTCTTACTTATTAAAGTCCATTCTTAAAGGGGGTTTATTTTGCGTCTACTTTTATAACAAGCTAATATAGAAAATAAGCTATTCAACTTTTGTAACAAAACTAGCTTCTTGTTTTTTTGAGGTAGATTTAATCAAAACTTGACCTTACAAAATAACAACGAATGAATGTCCTATAGTAGGTACCTACTCATGTAGAAAATACAAAGCAAAATATTTTTTTTTTGTTAATCTCAACATTATTTCCTTATCTTTTATCTTTAATTTCCCCAAATTATTTTACCTTTGATTTTCCAAAATATCTGAGGAACAAAGGCTTCTACGTTATTGTAACTTTCTACCACAAACCCAAGTAGTAGTCAAAAAGTCAAAAAGTTTTTATTCAAAATAGAATTACAGGAATTACTTTTTGAACGTCAACAATAAAATCTACCACCGGTTCAACCCTAGCCCTGTCCTGAGAAGAA
>LUGF01046819.1:162795-177239 GCA_001625245.1 Calycopis cecrops | reverse complement strand
ATTATATACAATTTATGAATTTACAATAAAATTATGGTACAGAAACAGCCTGGCCAGCCGTGGTGTCTGTTATAAAATCTGTTACCTTACAGTATGCCTTACTACACAAACGTTCTTTAACAACTTTGGTAAGAGGTAGTGCCACACTGCATGCTTGCATGCAGTCGAATTGGGCCGGCACGACCGGGGAGGTACCTCTCGCTTACACGAGACTGGCGTAAAGTGACAGCTGTGCTGTCGCGTTTCGTGCGGTGTGTAAGTAGCCGGTGGCCCATGAAGGTGGGAGGAAAAAGGAGGGCAGCGCATCTGTATAGCCTCTGTGCGGATGTTTGTGGGCGTCGGTAGTCATGAAAATGGCTCCGGCTGCTCGTTTGCCCTCCTATATCATAAAAAAAAAAAAAAAAAACTTCGACGCATCCAGAGCGGGCCTTGGTGAAGCCCATTCGACGCGCCCCTACTGGGATCCCTCTTGGTTCACCGTGGTTGTCCAAGCCACGGCTACTAAGCCCTCTCACCACGACAAGGTGGAGATCCGTCGAGGGGAACATTGGTTGGAACCTGTCTAACATTAGGTAAAGTAAATTTGATACATTTTGTCTTCTTACTATTCAGTAATAAATTATTAACACTAAACCAATGTGCAAACATAGAGAGAGAACTATTTACTTCGTCACAATTCATTTGTTGTCGCTTATGTTTAACAACAAAAGACGTATCATCGGCAAATAGGACTATCTCTTGATTATCGTAATGATGATACATTGAGAGAGACCTATTTACCTCAACGCAATTAATCTGTTGTCGCTTATGTTTAATAATAAACAATGTAATCAACAATGAATCAGCAAATAGGACTATCTCATGTTTGTCTTTAACGAGATATGGTAGGTCATTTATATATATTAGAAATAGAAAAGGCCCCAAAATTGACCCTTGTGGGACTCCAATTTCTATTTTAGTCCCGTTAGATCTTTTTTTATTTACCTCAACCCTTTGAGTTCTATTGTTTAAATACGAAGTCAATAGATTGAGAGCCGAGCTTCCTATAACATAATGGTGTAATTTCATCATTTTCATTTCTACACAGCTTAGATGAGACAACAGAGTTCATGCTCTACACAGTCAAAGGCTTTGGGAAGGTCACAAAATACACCTAGCGCATCCTGTGACTTCTCTCATGCTTCAAATATAGAATTTAGTAAACATACACCAGCATCTGTAGTAGAGCGTCCTTTTGTAAAAACAAATTGCTTGTCATGTAATAAATTATTAATATTAAAATGAGACTGTAACTTATTTAAAATTAGTTTTTCAAATACTTTGCTTCATTAGGTCAGGGCATACTCCACACTTTATATATTCGTTAAAAATAACATCTAAACATCGAGAAATTATGTTGATTATCGATTTTATAACTTTCACAGATATGCCCCACAAATCAGTCGTGTTCGATTTCATAAAAACGAAAATTGACATCACATTTCCTTACATAATCTTTCAATCAAATTCAATAAAAAAAATAAAAATTTAAATAACTTTGCCCTATGTTAAAAACACAATTCGTGGTTACCGTGTGGCACCTGACTCGCGATTGCAAATAGTACCGTCGAACGCGTCACGCGCACATCACGCGTAATAATTAATAATTAAATATAAAAAACCCTAAATAATTAATCATTTATTTTTCACATGCTCTTGTTTGTTGTTGTCGCAACAATACTCCAATGATGATTATTATGAGATGATTATATTATGTTACATTTTAAGCGGAGAAAGTTTACGTGGTGCACAAAGTCTATACAGGATCGCAAGTTTAATATTTGTGAAAGTTTAGGAAGAGGTAGTGCCACGCTGCATGCATGCATGTAGCTGAATTGGGCTGGCATGACCGGGGAGATACCTCTCGCTTACACGAGACTGCCGTAGTGACAACTGTGCCGTCGCGTTTCGTGCTGTAAGAAGCCAGTGGTCCACGGAGGTGAGAGTAGAAAGGAGGGTATAGGCGTCGGTAGTTAGTTGTCGTTTGCCACTTAAACTATTAAAGAAAAATAAAAAAGTTTAGGTTAACCTACCGCAAGGTTTTGTCGATTCTCTGGGCATTCGTTGACAATCGGTGCGCTGAATAGAGCCTCATGATCGGCTCCAGTTCTCCAATTTCTATATTCGAAGGCATCGAAGTCTTTTTGTAAGAGATGTCCGGATACCGAAGTCATCACCATGGTACATTCCTGATCCATCACCTCCGATTGAAACTCATAAATCCTATTGAATCCATCTCTCTAAAACAAAATATTAAGATACACGTCATGTTGACCATAAGCAAGATGTATTATTGGAAATGTTCCCATTGCTGCCAGTTATATTCCATCCGAACCAACTTTTGTGCGGTTCGCAAAAGATAATATTTATTTGTGATATAGGGGGCAAACGAGCAGTCGGAGCCATTTTCATGACTACCGACGCGCCCATACACATCAGCATAGAGGCTATACAGATGCACTTCCCTCCTTTCTACTCTCACCTCCGTGGACCACCGGCTACTTACACACAGCACGAAACGCGAGTTACGCGACAGCGCAGCTGTCACTTTACGCCGGTCTTGTGTAAGCGAGAGGTACCACCCTGGTAGAGCCGGTCCAATTCGACAACATGCAAGTATGCAGCGTGCATACCTCTTACTAATTACAGTCCATTCTTAAAGGGGGTTTATTTTGCGCCTACTTTTGACAAACTAATATATTTTTTCTATAAAACCTGTTTCACAATAATATAAAAAAAAAATAATATCGTGGTAGAAGTATTGCTATTACTGCAGGTGTTATAGTCAGTACTAGATATTGTAGGAACCAAAACACCGAACAGGCTACAGACTCTATAAAACTATTCCTTGTCAAATTAAAAACTTAAAATATCGGTCACATTTTGAAAGATTTCATCACTACATAATATGTAGTATAAAACAAAGTTCAAAATCCATACGGGCGAAGCTGCGAGCGGAAGCTAGTATTTATACAGGGTTTAATTTTGGTCACCGGCCAAATTTTAGAATAAGGTAGTAAACATAAATCCAAGGGTGTGTTTTAAATTTTATCGTCTAATTGTAATATTTTGTTAAATAGAAATCGATTTGAAATGGTCCTTAATTGAACGAAGTGTGTCGACCTCAAGGCTCAAACAGCTGACGGTCGCTAAAGCCGGCCGGCAACGAACGAATGAATAGTGCGCGCCGAGTTAATTGTCTACACGATAATATTTTTAGTGTAGGACAAAATAAATATTTATTAAATTTTTTATTCTTTTTTTATTTCAATAATCGAATGTAAAGGAGACGTTTCATTTTTATATAGACCTTTGGCCTCCATGATGTACAGTTGTTAGGGTGTTTCAAAAAATATACTTAACAACAATCAACTTTCAATTTTGAATAAAATCAATTCGTTTTTTGGTTCACAAAGTGTTTATAACCCATACTTTGTAGTACTAAAACTTGTCACTTCGTCGTCTAACATTTGATGTAATTAATCTACAGATTTACGTATATCATGCGGGCCAGAAATGAAACGTCTCCTTTATCGATTCTGAACCAAATCTGAAAATTTGGCCGGTGACCAAAAATATACAGGGTTATTGTTTAAGTGAATGAGTTTGTTTGTTACGCTTTCACGTCAACTGATACTGAAACGATCATCATGAAAGTTTGTACACATATTTCTAGGTGTATTTGAAATGACATAGGAAACTTTTATTCAAAAATTTAAAAAAAATTACGGATCAAAAAATATTGTTAATAGTATTTAGTTATGGTAATATTTAGATTTTTCTTATATAAAGTGAATTGTAAAATTGTAAGTTAATACGAGAAATAAATGTATTAAACCAAAAATGGCAAGGGTCCGCCAAAAATGGTGTGAAATTAAGGAGACATTCACTCAGCAGTGGGTTGTTATAGGTTGAAGAAGAAGAAACCAAAAATTCTTGTGCGTAGAATATTTACTTACCTGAGTACATCTACGATTAGACAAATAATATGCTATATTTCTAGCAGCAGTTGGCTTTTCAGCTACATTTAAATACTTCAATGGTTCACTCATTGTTGATTTAAATCAAAATACTTATATTTAGAGTTAAAAGTATTTAACTATTATTCCTGAAAAGAAAATTGAAATTGTAATAATAGACAGCAAGTTGAATTTGCAACAAAAACTTACCTGTACCCGCGACTATGATTGCACACACTGAGGTTGGCCCTTTTCATTATATGAGATTTGATAAAGCACAAATCCTCGCAATAGAACAACGGATTCATCCAAAATGATCCGTGAGGATATTGAAAAACATTCAAGTTTGAATAGAGAAGACGGCTCGGTACTTTCCCTCTTTATTAATTTATCACTGGGTCTAATCTATTAGTGATAAACATAATTTAATCAAAAACCTAATTTAAGACATCAAAGGTGCAGGATACAATACAAGTACGGCGAGAAAATACAACAAGTACTTTTTACGTCAAGTGAAACAACTAAATATCATTTCAGTTTCAGTAATTGTAAATTACTTGAATAAATTGCGATAAAATAGTTTTATTACAACTGAGTTTAACTCAGTGAAATAAATGATAAACAATTATTTGGAAATTTACAAAACCATCAAATAATTATAGAACTGACTCGTGTGTGTATCTAGTACCTACTCATCATTTCAGCCAGGCTGGTGTCAATCATACAATTCCCTTTACGTACAGACTAAGCCAACACGTACACAGAATAATATTACATATTATACAACATTAACTGTTTGTCCGCCCAGAACAAATACGTATATCCTGTTTGCGTTGCTGTATTGTCAGCAATCCCGCAGAAGCACTTTATATACTGTTTCGAGATAATATATCATAAATGGGATTTTCAAATCGTACTTAATTTTACAGGTATTTAATGTTGCTGCTTTGCCCCAGGTACAACGAGGTTATAATACCAGGTGACGTCACACTTAAGGCTATCTAATTTCATTAGTGTTTATTTATTATATTTGCTTTTAAAATTCTTTTCAGAACAGTTTTCCCTGTGTCACCAGGGGCCTTTTATAGCACATTGACTTTCAGTAGTAGTACTGTGCTCTACAGCTGTTAAGTTTTCATTAGATAATCCCGTAGTCTCTGTTCTCTTCGGAATCATGGTGTGTGTGTTCAGACGCGTGTTCCCTGTTGACATGTTCCACGCTAAGACTTGGCTCCGGTAAACTTTAAGATGATAAACGATATCCATAAATGGATACATTAATGAATATCATTTAGTGTATAATATATCTAAATTAATTAAAAAAATAAGAAATTGCCTTTTAAATTAGCTTATTAAATTGATTATCTTGTTAATTTCTCAATACGGATTTAGGAAATATAAGTGCACAGAAAATACTCTAATAGCTAAATACTTGATGGCAGTAAAAATGCATTACTGTTTTCTTGGACCTTAAAAATCCCCATCAGACTGTTACCTATTGCATTCTTATGAAGAGGCTAAATAAGATATTTATCAGAAGTTTAGATTTATTTATAAGTTATCTTTCTGATAGGAAAGTAAAAATCGGACAATAATTATGTTCGTATGTATCAGTTTCATGTGGCCAACTTTATTCTTACTGTACATAAATAAATTATGCAATATGAATATTAAAAATAGTAGAATATTTTTGTATGCAGATAATACAGTAGTGACCTTTTTGGAGACTATTGGAGTAAAGTCCGTGAAAGTACTGAAGCTGAAGTGGCAGGAATAGCATATTGGCTTGAAAATAATTTCTGACGATGATTTTCTAATACACAGCAACACCAGATTTTCGGGTTAAAATGCATAAATCCCAAACCCACAGGATGATGACTGTCTATGCCCTCCTTTAAAATAAGTAAAGCAAATACGCTTTACTTATTTTATATATAATTTATTTACTTATATAACATACTACACATTAAAGTTACTAAACATTTAATTTATTCTTATTTCTATAATTAGATTTATACCTGTAATATCCTAATCCATATTTAATTAAAGCTTAGGTATATAGCTATTTATAACTACTTTTTTTACATGAGAAACTTGAATAGATTCTCTTTTGATCATTTAAACTAAAAATATAATATTACATAATTAACCATATCTATTAATATAATTTATTCAATCTAAATAATTCATATTTATGTAAAACTCATAATGATGGTTAATTATCACTAAACTGTATTTATATACTAATTTAACCATACACCAATCCCACTACCGATACGAACACGGAAGTTATAGTTGCAGATTACACTAATTATAATCCATAATATATTATATGTAAGTCGGAAGGAAAGGTGTTAGGATACACATTTGTACGAGCATAATTCGACGATTCATAATGAATATAACTATATTTTATCTACAAAGTCTTATTATCAACAGTCTACAGTGCTTATTTATTCATACGTACCAAATACCGATATAATCATCATAGACTCTGGGGCAGCGGCAACAATAAAGTCCTTAATCATCCTTATAAAGTAAGAAAAAAAACATAAGTACTTGTTTTTTTTCGTACTTTATAAGGACATAGGACCGTCGGAAATATCTATTTTACGATTACTAAACATGATTATTCTTTAATAATTTTCTTCCTCTTCTTACTTTTTTTCATACGAGATAATCAACGTACCTTATTTTATTTATGGTGAATTATAAAATCGGAGCTATCTACGAAATGATTAACTTAGGTATATAGCTATTAAGAAAATTAAGTCCATTGTAAACCAAAATTTTTTTATTATTTTTTATTCAAGAGAATGCGTTTACGTTTTCTTTAAGTACCTATCCTCTTTAGTCCTTTTTTCGCCAAGTATGTATAAGGAGAAACGAAAGCGAAACGCCAATATAAGGAAAAACGAAAGCAATCCTCAAAAAATGTATATTCTCATTGCTCATACATGTCTTTTCATAATATTCTTAAAGCCTAAGTATAGTTACATTATATGTATATTTTTACGGACAATCGCATGCGATAGTCAACGCCAAGTCAGCTGATGATAAAAGGTGCTAGTTTTAGCGGCTAATATTATAGATACGTTAAAATCTCCAAAAACCGGCCAAGTGCGAGTCCGACTCGCACACCGAGGGTTCCGTATGAATGGGAAGAACATTCCAAACGTAATGCATGGTTTTCAAGACCTTTTTTTCTAAAATGCGTGAAGGGATTAAGCTGATTTTTTTGTCAAATACGAAGGTCATTTACGTCTTGATGCCTTGAAAAAATCACACTTCTAAGTTAACGAAATAAAAAGTTATAGCCAATTATGCACAAATTTTGTATGAAAACGTACGTAGTTATAAGTTGATAATGATTTTTCCAATGATCTACATATAATTTACTAGTTTTCAGATTTATTCCTATATATGTGCTATAAGTTCTTACTTCTTGCCAAATTTTACAACTCCAGGTCAACGGGAAGTATCCGATTATTTTAGATTTTCGACAAAGTACGTTTTCATACAAAATTTGTGCATAATTGGCTATAACTTTTTATTTCGTTAACTTAGAAGTGTGATTTTTTTATTTAAATTAATCCTTTCTTCTTAATCCCTTCACGCGTTTTAGAGAAAAAGGTCTTGACAGACGTACAGACAGACGGACAACAAAGCGATCCTATAAGGGTTCCGTTTTTTCTCTTTGAGATACGGAACCCTAAAAATAGATTATAATTACAATTCCTCTTTAACGAAATTATGAGAAATGCAATATTGAGGTAATCAGGTTACCGTCAAGTGAAAATCTTGAAAATCCCGGAATGAATGAGGGCAACCCTCAAATTTCATATTTTGCACATAACAAAAAGAAAATATTTTGTGCGTGATATTACATTTACTTCCAAAATTTGATCAACATAAACAGCAACACGTTTTCACACCAGTTCAAGCAAAAGCCACTAACTCACCTAGATAATTTTCGAAATTATTTTACCTGGGCATAAAATATCCACATAGTTTTAAAAATAAATTCAATTTATAATAAATATCAAAATTTAACATACTTTAGATTGCTTTATCTAAGCACTCTGTCGAACAATGTTACACAGATACACTTTTTTAAAGAAACACAGAAAATTAATACTCACAATAAAACTGACTAAACAGAAACAACGAAAATAATAGTTTCTTTTATAGGACTGTGAAAAAAAAGGAAATAGTAAATTAAATATCACTGGTTATTATCCATTTGATAACTACTGCTAGGAAATTCAGTTGCGCAGTCGTATTTATATCTATTTCTTATCTACTAATTGCTTTGTGATATTGTGTGCAAATTATCGATTAAGCTGAAATTTTGTATAAATATTTGAAGCGGATGATGTAATCAGCATATTATAGAATGGAGTCGTTCTGAAGTGAATGTATGAATTAAATATTACTTTTTGTGCACATATCAAAGAAAACAATTTAAAGGAAACACATTTACTTATATTAAGGTACACAAACAAATAATCGATAATTTCTTCCAGGCAGCCTTGTGAAGAAAAATATTTATCAGAGGCGATTTAAAACGTCATATATACCCATCATAAAATGCAGCTGCATCTAAGTGCAAACTCAAATTATGTTATCTCTTAATATTCAGATTACAATCTCATGATTTGAATAGATAATGTTACCTGCTTAGTTATTAATTAGGTACAGAAAACATCAACAAAGGCGGCAATGTTATAGAAATAATATTTTTGTGCATGAGCCCATAAAGGTTTCAGAGTTATTGCCCTGACTGTTCATGCTGATTTAGCTGTTGGTGGTGTAGTAATGCGTGCAGATAAACATATAACTATGAAAAATTTGAATCCTACTAAGCGGGTGGCGGACCATCCACAGTTTTTTTTTAAATCTACGAGTATGTAGAGATAGAGACCGTGCACGAATTAAAGCGCACTAGTGATAATTTAAGGAATTAAGTGCTAGCAAAACACAATGACATGTTGACATGTCATATCATACGTATTACGAAGAACCATTATTTAAATACTTTGTGAATTTGCACAAGGTTCACATTTCAGCCACTAGTTAGCGTGGCAGTCTAAAAGCTGGTTCCCTATTGTGGACCTCTTTTTGCTGCTGCTGCTTATGATAATGATGAAGCAACTTGTGACCGTGACCTGTGACCTCTGGGGGAGTCAGCAGTGGACCTCTTCTGGCTGATCTTTAAAAATCAAATTACGATGTAAAATTAATTGATGTTTACATGAGGCCGTATTCCTTTAAATGTAGAGTTGCTGACGTAACACTCGACACGCGAGCGATCAGACCTACTATTGAACAATCTCAACTCTGTATGTACGTTTCAAAAGATTGTACAAAAAATAATATAGCTGCAAAGCTCCGAGAGCATTTGCAAGCTGTTGTTATACTCGTAGTTATAGTATTAGTAATAAAATATAGAGACATTTTTAATAAAATAATTTTAAAATATGCCACCCGATGCCCGACGGAGTGGACGAGGACAAGAGCTATTTGCCTTCTTAAACATTAAAAAAGAGTGCATTAAGCATTTCTCAAAAGCCGAAAGATTCTATGGCTGGGCACGGTAATCATTTACCAACGATTTTATTAGTATTTGCCTGACAAAAATGTATAGTAATAGTTCGAACTGCGAAATGTATGATGTCGAACGCGTGTTCTTAATCACGTGTTAATAAATAAAAAAAACATCAATAAATTAAAATAATTTAAGACTCGACATGCATCCTAAAAAGTCTCACCATAGCGGCATAGACATAAACGTAACGATGGTAATGACAATATTGACCATCCCATATCATAGCCAAACTACAAATCCAAATGTAGAGCCATAGAGTTGATTACTTAAAGTAGTTTGCAGAACTACAGATATTAAAAAAATATTAGAGATAAATAAAATTGCACTGAAACAGATTGGCTTACATATTATGATCGTCATCATCAATACTTTTTTTTTTTCATAGACTGTGTATACAGACAATACAAATATGCAGGTTTTAAAAAAAGAATATTACTCTATACGCAGGGATTCCCTCCGTCTAGTCTCTAGGTCAGACTAAGTTCGTACTTCATTCATATCAATATCCAGTCGACATTCGACCGTCGCCGCCGCCGGAGTGCTGTGAAGTTCTGTGAATGTGAGTCACTATTAAGTCAAGGTGAAATTAAATAAATTTGTCTTTTGTGTACTTGTTTCACTTTGTTTCCGTTTATATTTTATGGTGTTTTGAGGTTTGTGTAAGTCCTATATCTATCTATCCTGTAATTAATTTTTTATATGTGCTGTAAAAAAGGCGGGAAATTTGACAACAAAGAACTGCGATAAAACGCGTTTCGCGCCATAATGCAGTAGCGAACTTACTCGATTTATTTTTAGAATAATTGCGATGCGTGTGACGTTCACGCACTTCGATGCGCGCCGCGCGGCTGTCTAACCAGCTCAACAACTTTGTTAGTGGTCACGTTTATTAAGTGAAGATAGTAAATAAATGGTTCAATATTTACAACTAAAATTTAAATTTATTGTTATATGATTTATATATTTTCTTTGCGTACCAGACATACACATTATTTATGTAATATGAGTATACCAAATATCAAGTATCGGCATTTGACAACCTTATTAGAACCATAAGCTTTTGCTCTCTCTCTTCTAATGCCTGTATTTTCGCAAATGACTCAATTGAAACAATGAGTCATTATTAATGTTTCCCGCGCAAACTAATAATCTATTAAATAATGAAAATTCATGTGCCAATATCTAAAACATATTGTTCGTCAATTCTAAAAGTGTTTTTTAGATAAAGATTATGTTTATTCGTTTTGTTTGTAGAGATATCGTTGCCGCTTGGCGTATTCTTATCTATACCGAATTATTAATTCATAAGATTACACAATCCTTAAATTTCTTGTCAGTTTTTTTGGCGGGAAATCGTTTTGGCATGATTCATATCACACCTGCAGGCTGCAGCATCGAAATCATTCGTACATCGACATTTTATATATATTATAATAATTATTAAAGATCAAAAATGTCAGAGTTGTTCTGCGCCCCACGGCCGCATAGCCCGGTAGTCCACCTAATAAGTATACTGTACCCGCTCGAGAAGACAAAAGTGTATTGTATTGTGAGTGAGAAGTCAGGTTCTTTGATGGTTTGATGCCTACAGATGGTTGTCTTTGGGCTTCGGTTGTCCCTTGGTGACAAAGGCAGCAGGTATGTGGACTCTATGGCCTGACAATCAATGCATCCTTTTTGCTCCGTGGTCCCTCTTTATTATAGGGATAATCAAACAGAAGCCTTTTTCGTTCGTTTCTTTGTTACACTGGCTCAAAAAGATCGTAGTTTCAAGCTACTGAGCGCAAACTTCACGCTAACTTACACGGTTAGACTCGAACTCTCTGGAATTATGATACAGTCCCAGTGACTTCTGTGATAAGTCCTTCTTAGAATAAAGAGACGAAGCGTCAGAAGTGTTATAGGCACTTACTTCGCCAGCTCATCGCCCCAAAAACGATCCTGGCCTATGAAATTAAAAGACTCTATAATAGCCGTTTATCCTTTTTTTGTGCCACCTGGTTGACCGAAGACTTTTCGAGTAATATTATGTAATAAAAAAACGATTGATGAAAGATTAATAATATTTAATTGTAAAGGGTGAAATCTACGTAGTTATGTTAGCCTCACCCATCCCTAGTAAAAGAATTAACGCTTAGTCGGCACTTATTATGTTTGCAGGCATATTATATATACGTGTGAACTGGGAAAGTTGTGGCAAAAGAACGGTTTACACTTAATATAATTTATTCATTCAGTTAGAGCATCCAACTCTGTTCGGCTGTTTCCTTAATATAAGTTAGTTAACAATTTAGAATCTAAATCTTTTAAATTGTCTAATTAAGTTTTAGTTTCAATAAAGTTTATAATTTTTAAGATTCTTTAAACGGATTCTATCGCGTTCGATGCAAATATCCACTTGCAGAATATGACGAAATCTCCGCAATGAACGAGTCTATCAATTTAAAGAGATAAAATCCGTTTAAAGAATCTTAATCATGAGCAACATTCGCGTAAATGTACGAAAACTATATGTTAATAATTTTTATAAAGACTTTTCACGCTCCCCGAAACTTGACTACGTTGTTATATATAGGAATCATAAAGTACATATACATAATTTGATAATCTGCATGCCGCGCACACTGTTTTATCATTTGTATATTTGCAAACAATACAACGTATCACTTAATATGTTGATAACACATTTCAAATACTCATGTCCCCTGACCACAAGTGCACTTCCTGTCAGACCGTGCCATGAGTCACTCGCTGTCTCAGTCTGAGTGTATAAAAACTTAGCCAGTGATTATTTGCAACTTCCTATAGATAATCATATTACGAAGTTATATAAAGATATTACACAAACAATACATAATTGTTCTCTTTGTTTCTGTATAGTCAATTTTACTGTAAGTACAAATGATTTGTTTATTTACAAAAGTACACGAGCTTTTTGGAACTAGTAGAAGGAATAATATAAAAAATATCTTTGTGTGAATATGCTTATTTCTAAAAAACATTTTCATATTTTAGTTTAATAAAATATGGTTAATATTTTGCATATTTTTTTATTACTAACTGGCCTTGACATAAGGTTAGAATTCGCGCTTCCACTGGCCTTGTATCAGGAATAGCGTTTAAGTAAACAATTCTATATCCATAACCGGAGGAAGTATAACGTTGATAAAAATAATATAATGTATTTTTTTAATGTTATAGTTTGTTCTATTACATATTGACAACAAGTCCTACATGTAGAGTTCTTGTAACAAATTATTGTTTCGTCCCAGTCCTGTGACTCATGACAGCAGCAATATTATTGATTAAACAGGATTAAACTATCTGTTGCTAACTTCACACGGCTGTTTCGCGCCATAATGGATATGACGTCATATTCTGTGCTACTCTTATAAATTATGTTTTACCGACTACTTTGAACCTATTAATACGTAAAATATATTACAAATCTAAAACTAATATCTTTTAATGTATTAAGTACTTAATAAAAATATCTTTAATAATATTTATTGTTGCAATTAATTAATTATTTACTAATTAATTATTTAGTAAGAGGTAGTGCCACACTGCATGCTTGCATGCAGCCGAATTGGGCCGGCACGACCGGGATACCTCTCGCTTACACAAGACCGGCGTAAAGTGACAGCTGTGCTGTCGCGTTTCGTGCGGTGTGTAAGTAGCCGGTGGCCCATGCAGGTGGGAGGAGAAAGGAGGGCAGCGCATTTGTATAGTCTCTATGCGGTTGTCTCTTATCTGTGGGCGTCGGTAGTCATGAAAATGGCTTCGACTGCTCGTTTGCCCTCATATATCATAAAAAAAAAAAACAACTAGGATAAGATTACTAACTATAAATATGGATGTACTTTACCTGAAATAAATATTATTACTATTATTATTATTTTAGGATCGGAATATGTTCTATTCCATCAAAGTAGATGTTGCAATATAAATAATCTAACAATAATGTTTATATGTTGTTTATATTGTTAAAAGAATTAACTAAGAAAAACTTTACCTTTTTAGGGATTTTCATATAAGGCTTCTCGGTTTGTCTGACCGTTTATCTCTAGGCTGTATCTGATGATCTCTGATAAGTATTAAGCTAGACACTTTAAATATTCAGAGTTCATGATTCCAAATGTGCGCAACTTACTGATTAATTATAAACAAATCTATTGTAAATTAGATACAGTTTTAAATAAAATAAATCAAGAATTCTTCTTCATAATTCGCCATAGACTACTAGGCAAACTGGCAACAATATCAGCCACATATTAAAAAATGAAACTATATTAGCTGTTGATATAATTTTGAAATTTTAACAAGCCAATAAAATTACGTTTTGCAGGTTTCCAATTTCAATTTTAACAAGATTTTATTTTTCAGGAAAAGCTGTGGAACATTTTAAAAAGGCGCTATTTTTTAATTAAATATTTTAAAATTCATATTTCTATTTAAATCGAAAATGAGTGGTCCATTGAAATATTTGAATGTAGCGGAAAAAAACAATGCTGCTAAACATATAGCATCTTATTTGTCTAATGGTACATCACGTAGAGTAAGTATTAGTATCAAAATTCGAAGGTGAAGAAAAATAGTAAAAAAATACGAATCTCTGTTTTTTACCACTGCCCGCCAGACTTTGTCTTGTAATTATTGGAAAATATGTTGTCATAGTAACATGTAACAATGTTGCCGAATTGTCAACCCGTTACTACCCTACAACCTTTGATTATATACACGTCTAGATGGAGCATTTCAAATAAACATCGCAAAGAAAACGTCTCATTTTTCGCACAATGTGTGAGTGACAGTTATGTACAGATTGTTTTAAAACC
>LUGF01046819.1:132176-162112 GCA_001625245.1 Calycopis cecrops | reverse complement strand
ACAATTATTTGAAAACTTTTCACTTTACCCCACCTTGTTTCTAACAGACCAAATTTTATAAAATGTCAAACTTTGGCAGCTCCATGACTATAGTCTATGTCACAGTGTTGCCAATATGAAAAAACTGGTTCATATCCTAATTGTGGATGATTACTTTTTTTTTGTCCATCACTGGTTCCTTGTCCATTACCGGTGCGTTTACCTGTTGGCATTTGTATCTATTGTTTAATAACCACTGGCAAAAGGCGATTCTTGTTGTTATAAATTACATTTTGTAAGTAATTCGCAATAGTGTACACTACAATAGTACACACATACGTTTTCGTCGTGTGAATCACAAACAACGCAACAGTTACGTCACGGGACTATGGCAGGTAACTACGAGTTTATGATGACTCTTGCATTGGCGACTCTGTAGCTGGCCGGCATTGCACCGGCGTGGAGGCCTTTAAACGTATTAGCACTTTTGATTTTGAGTGGATGGTGCAACTAAATTATCGACGAATCGTAGTAATAATCGTAGTGCAATTGTATAGCTTTTATAGCTTTACTAAAGTTTCTCACTTTTCCATTCGAGTGATATAAATATCGACTTAGATAAAAAAAGTGTGCTATTTTATTAAATTAATTATATACTTAGGTTCTGTTACTGATATAAAATTCAAAATTTACGTTTCGAAAACGACCTAAATGTCACTCTGTCCGCAGACCATAACTCAGCGACCGTAATAAGCGTAGGAAGTCATGTACCAACAAGGTATATATCTTACGAAAAAAGCCGTTCCTCAAATAGAAGACGCTACTTGAAGCAACTACACTTGGGAATAAAAGAGTAACTGCTGTAGACATGGTCGCAATTTTTTAACCAGCGAATACTAAAACCGAATAAGGAGTATCTACTGTAGGCACTTTTATAACTGTATTGCAGGAAACACTACGAAGGGAAATCAGAGGCTGTCGAGGTCTTATCATATGGACTGATTGTGACAGAGAAGGTGAAAATATTGGTTTCGAAATTATTAAAGTTTGTACAAGAGTGAAAAATAATATAAAAGTATATCGAGCAAAGTTTTCGGAAATCACGGCAGCGTCAGTGAGAAGAGCCCTACGGAATTTGGAACAACCCGACGAAAATGTAAGCGACGCAGTTGACGTTAGAATGGAATTGGACTTGAGAATTGGTAAGTGTGTGATTTAAAATTATAAATCATCAATCACACATTGTAGTTAGTTACATATGTACGTGTAAAAGACAAGACGTCTGTGATTCTAGATTCCAATTTTCCAAAGAGCCAATATTTGACTGATGACATCAATACGTTCAAAAACGTATTGATGATGACAAGACGTCTGTGATTCTAGATTCCAATTTTCCAAAGAGCCAATATTTGACTGATGACATCAATACGTTCAAAAACGTGAAGTGTAGGTATACGAGTAATCAATACATGGTCTAAGATCCTAAGTAAGAACGACCTTCACCCATCTGTTATCCAGATGAAAATTGTATTTTTGGAAATTAAATATGTTTGTGAACGTTTACGAAGAGGGTTGGCATTAAAAAAATGGTCTAGGCTATGTTTAATTTAAATTGTAAAACCTCAATTTTTGGTAGTAATTGCACCCATCTGTTAACCTCCTATCCTCTACTATCATGGGTGAAACGAAACTTTAGACAAGTAATTTACATCACAATGTCTTTATCGTGAGCCATTATAATTCCATCGAGTTTCAAATTAGATCAATGGCAAATATGTAGGTATTCACAGTGGCGGATATAGGCTTACTGTCACCCTTGGGACGGTCTGATACTTCGACCTTTTTGATCAACAAAATAATATACATTCTTATCCACAATTATTAATTCACAATTTAAATAATAGCAAGAAATATGGATTATAGTTTATGCGGCTCTCAAATTAATGCCGCCCCCCCCCCCAATCGTGACGCCATATGCCTCGCGAGCTTAAAAGTAAATCCAGAACTGTCATATTATAATGATGCCTTAAGTTTACACGAGTATTACTCATTACTAAAACTGCTTTTAGTATTTTAACGGATTTTAACAAGCATGGTCACGGGTGGACCATAGTTGCTGTAAAGCTTACGAAATGTCGGCCTTGTAGAATAATTGTGGTATAAGGTATGGTAGGTAAGATAAGTAATCCGTTACAGTGTAAATTTATTTCCAACGCGACAATTGAGTATAATATATTAATTATTCATCTATCTATACATATAATAATACAGTAAAATTCGTGTAAATATTGAATATATTTACGAAAAACTAATTGGGGGTGATGTTAATAGTAGTTTATGCAACTGTCGTATAATTAAGGGTATTAAAACTCGTTTCATAATAGTAACGAGTATTTTAATACCCGTGTTATATGCAGTTGCATACACGACTTTATCTTCACTAAATACTAATGCAATTAATCAATTAATCAAACATTGCGAAACATTAAATTCACGCGTATGTGATTGTCACAGTGAACTTGTCGCCATTAAAATCTAACAAATGAGAACGCAGCTGCAGCGCGCGCAGGGCCAATCAGGAGCGAGCGCGCGCTGTTAAGGATTTTAACATAAGGCTCACCCACCAGCACAATGTTATAATGAGATTTTACGATGTCGATTTGGATATTATAACATCATGTCAAATTGCTTAAAATGAGTTTTTTGTTGTCTAAGCTATAACAGTACATAGTTATTATAAGTCAAGTATTGGAAACATAGAATGTTACAACATTAGTGTAGATAAAATAGTATTAAAACACTTTTCAATGATTTTTTTGTTTGTCTATATTTTGTCTTTTTGTCTGTTCGTCCGGGTTAATCTCCGAAAGTACTTGACAGATTCGAATGATTCGATTTTTTGTGGACACTAATCCTAGTCAACATCAAAAATACTTTTTACTGCGATAAAATCGCTCATTCCCACGAGAAATCGGTATTTAGGCCACTCAAATCACTTTGATTATAATTTTACTACGCTACGCGAACGAAGTCGCAGCCACCAGCTAGTGTTAGATATGCTCATCTATATAATTACAAAAGATTGTGTTTTCAGGAGCAGCGTTTACGAGATTTCAAACTATTTTTTTACAACAAAAATTGAACCATCAAGATGTAATCAGTTATGGATCCTGTCAATTTCCTACACTCGGGTTTGTAGTACAAAGATACAAAACCGTAGAAGACTTTGTTGCTCAGACATTTTGGGAAATTAAAGGTAAAAAATGGTTTCCATACGCTATTTACTACACACTTTGTATTTACTACAACACAACACATAACGCTTTGTGTAAATCTAACTCCTAAAAATACAGTTTTACCACAAAGGCTGACCCTTTTTTTGTTTACGTAGAGAAATATATTTACGTATGATACCTAGGAGCCTGGGTGGCCCCTAGGCCTATGTCGGACTCAACACTTGGGAGTGCAATACCGACAAAATCCCTGCGGGTGTCTTCAGACGCTATAATTGGAGGGTCCCGGATCTACAAGCAACAGGAACCAGAACAGTGAAAAGGCCAGACTTCTCCTCCTTGGCGATTATCCGGCAGTCTCTGAACAGTCCATACTACAACATCGGAACCGTACAGTGTGGACTGGTTCCCATCCTGACCCCTGACCTATATACTCCAAAGAAGCACGCCACCATGTCCGATTTCAGACCATGTGTCCGAAATCGGGCCCGCCAGTTGTCCTATTCCACACAGCCATCTGTTGATTCAGAAGGACGGGTAGAGCACCCTCCAGCTGAGCTGCTCTTTGTGTGTCCTCTCATCCCAAGCCTGTCCGGTATAGGTAGCCCTGTCCAGCATAGCCTTGGGGTTCACAGAGGCACGCAAGCTCTCCTCCCCCACGTCAAGGTGGTAGCATCTTCGGGGGGGTATAAATGCAGAATCAAGTTCAGCGATATTTTGCTAATTTCTTAACTTCTCAATAAAGATATTTCATTTTTTTTTGTTGCTTCTAGTAACTCATATGCTGAACAATTTGAGTGTCAACTTTGAGTGGGAGCGCGGAAAACAATTTGAACGTGAGGATTGCGAAACTGTCTACAAAACCTGCACGGAAAACCAGAAGGCTGATGTTATAGATGTGACGAGGGAACCTGACAGCCAGTTGAGACCGCTGCCTTTGACCACAATAGTAGGTTTTAGATTTTCAAATGCTATGTCTATTGCGATGAATTATTTTACTTATAGCGATATATTAATATTACAGGAGTTTGAAAAGCTCGCCTCAAGCAAACTCAATATTAAAGCAAAAGAAGCAATGGAATTCGCAGAGAAATTGTACACCAAGGGGTTTATCAGCTACCCACGTACTGACACTAATAAATATCCTGAAGATATGAACCTGCGCAAGATAGTTAATATGTTCACTAATAATCCCAAAGTTGGAGGTTTTGCGAGGAGAATTCTGAGTAGAGGAGGACCTAATCCGAGGCAGGGGGATAAAAGTGACAAAGCCCATCCTCCTATCCATCCAGTTAAATACCTAAGAAGTGAGTATAATTTGAGCATTTTGTAGATTTTGAGAGGAGAGCGCAATTTTGTTGTCGTACGGAAAAGTCATTAAGTATTGATTTTGACCATAAGACAAAGTCTTGAATTGTTATAATTTATAAGTTGATTATATTGTGTCAAAAAATTCGACGATAAACCGGCAGTTGCAGGTCTAATCTCAAACTAATCAAGCTAAAATAAAAAAAAATATTTTTCTATTTAAATAAATATAATAATTACAGAATTTTGGATTTAAAAAAAAATTGATTGATTTTGGCCTACAAACTATATGATGCTTTTTTTAAAGGATAGAGATTAGCAATAGCTAGAAAAATATCCTAAAAAAAACTGAAAAACAATTTGAAATAGGTATTTGAAAAGTCATGATTACGGTAGGAAAAAATTTAAAAAAATGGTGTATATTTTCGAAGGCGTTTATATTATGTAATTCAAAGTTATGGCGGAAAAGCGTCCCTAAAATCTATGCTTAGGTCACATTGTACTACAAAAGCAATTTTTTTAAAGTGAAATAATCGTTTTTCTAAGAGTAGGGATGTTATTTTATGCAATAAACTGTATTTGCTGTAGAGCTTGAGGGCAATGAGAAGCGTCTGTACGAGTTGATAGTGAGATCCTTCTTGGCTTGCTGCTCCGAGGACGCGGAAGGTCTGAAGACGATGGTGACCGTCAAAGTGGGAGACGAGAAATTCGTGGCCAGCGGACTCAACGTCACAGCGAGGAACTACCTCGACGTGTACCCGTACGAGCAGTGGCCCTCCAAGGAGATACATATCTATGAAGTATGTGACGCTCATATCTTTTCATGATTCGCGTATAATAAATTAATAATAAGTCATAATACGTAGCAACCTATGTACAGTCACGAGCAATAATATGTGTTTCAAGCTTGTCACTTTTTTGACAAGTCAAACCAATAATATGATATTTCAAAAATACAAATAATGACAATGTACTAAAGTATAGTGCCACAAACATATCTGACCCGGTGGCCGAGACTGGAACTAAAGCCGTCATTTGGAAATGACAATCTATTGACAGTTTTATTGGTGGAGCGACGCACTTAACACATTTACCCTAAAGGAATGCGGGAAATATTATTTTAAAAGTTTTTTCTTTTATGCAAGAAGAGAAACGTCTCCAAGCGCCATTAATACCGTTAGTAAAATTGTTGATTGTTGGTAAATTTGATTTGTTATACGACCATAGTTTTAACATTAAATTATAATAGTTGACTTTTATTTAAAATTTACTATTTGTAATTAACTATTAAAACAATAATTATCATGATATTAGTGTTGTGATCGCATAACTTTAATTTATCCCTTCATCACACATTATTTTTACCCTAAAAATCGGGATTTTTATTTTAATGGCAACACTTCATTAGACTAGAGCGCAGCTGTCACCGGGTCAGATAAGTTTGTGGCACTATACTTATATACTATCGCCCGTGACTGTACATGACGTAATTAAAATAACTTTATTTCACCCACTAACACTCTAAGGTTAGTCCATACACAATAAGTGAGACACACACTCACACAATTATGTATTTGCCATTTTATACTTCGAAAATCAATTTATGCATCACCAACCCTTAATAAGCGTGACTACCTACTAACATCAAAAGTTCACCAAACTTTGATGCCAATTTTTGCTCTCTTTTGCTACCAATGGCCGACTGGAAACTCACAAACCCCAGTGTGGCAAGTGCAATTAAAAATCTTTCCACGTCTGATTTTTATAACCAAAATATAGACTGAACGAAATTTAACACGAGAGTTATTTAACCTGATAGAAATTACCACACAATTAACGATTGGCAGACAAGATGTAAGGACATGACGATGGCGTAATAGGCCAAGCCCATTAAAAATCTAAAAAAGTGCAATTTATCACAACCTATCCTGATATTATCTTCCAGCAAGGCCAGACGTTTGACCCTACGAGTATAGACCTGGTTGTTGGCAGCACGTCTCCTCCTGACTTACTCTCTGAATCAGATCTTATTGACCTCATGGAGAAGAACGATATAGGTGATATAACATTTTTTTCAAGATTTTTTTCTGTTTAGTAAGTTCTGCGGAATCCGAATATGTATGGATGATATCCTATTAATATTATAAATGCGAAAGTTTGTATGTTTCTTTGTTAATCCTTCACGCAAAAACTGCTGAACTGATTTTCATGAAATTCGGCACACACATAGAGAGTAACATGGATTAACACATAGTTTTTATCCCGAAAAAATGTTCCTATGGGATGCCATGGGATGATTTTCCACGGAATCGAAAATTACGCGGGTGAAACCGCGGGGCGCAGCTAGTTTAACATAATAATGTAATTCAAAGTACGTAGATATCTATATTAAATGTTCGAATATAAAAAAGGTAACAGATAATTAATAGATATCAAGTTTATTACTTTTACGTTATTTATTTTTACGTTCCGTAAATACCGATCACGTGGAACAGTATCGTATTAAAATATATATGTTATTGTAATATAATTTTCTTTTTCATCATCATCATCATCAGCCAATTGCAGTCCACTGTTGGACACTGTCTATCCCACAGCACGCCACTGGCCTCGATCTTCGGCCAACCTTTTCCACTTTCTGCCCACAACTTTGCGTATTTCGTCGCTCCACCTATTCAAGGGGCGTCGTACATTACGTTTGACGGTGCGCGGTCTCCACTCTAGAACCAGTCGACCCCAACGATCTTCGGTTCTGCGGCAGACATGACCGGCCCACTGCCACTTCAGCCTACATTTTCTTTTTAATTTTATTTATTATGTTATAGGTACTGATGCGACACACGTTTCACATATAGAAACCATCAAAGACCGCAAATACGTTACATTGACTGTTGACAATCGTTTCATACCCGAACCCCTCGGCATAGGGCTCGTAGAGGGATATGAAGCGATGGGTTTGAGCGTAACGAAACCACAGCTCCGAGCGCAGTTGGAAGGGGATTTACAAGCTATTGCTGAAGGAAGGAAACTGCCGCGTGAAGTAAAACGTGAACAAGTGAGTTTAATCGCCTGCGAAGACGAGCGATTTTTGTCCGCGGACTTTTTCGTTCGCTAAAATAGATCGCTTACGAGTGTCTGTATCGAGTAACGCAAACAAGGGATTAAAAGTACGTATACATTTTTGTCTGCGGACAAAAAAGTCCGCGGATAAAAATCCTTCGTCTGTACAGGCCTTTATAATTGTTGAAATTTGTCCAAAAATGAGATTATATTTTGAGAAACATCTTTTATTATTTTATGTTAATACGTCTACAATGTCTACATCTTAGATTGACGAACTAACGAAAAAGTGAAGCAGCTTCAATAGGAAAAGGAAATTAAAAAACTATACTTCCACAGACAACTAAAAAATGTAGTTCACTCTCGAACCGCTAGTTGGCGCTACTTCTACCTATTAAGATAATAATATTTATTTTATATTACAAAAATAATTATTACGCGATCATGCTGTTTAGGCAGCATACGCACTGTGTAGGCAGCAGAGATATATGAATAACAGAGGTAGCTACAAGCCTAAGCTTAATTGTTCAAATACCGCTAAGAAAATAAAATATATAAATAATTATAAATATTTTGCTGCAGATAACAAAACACAAGGAGTTTTATCAGATTTTGTCAGCTCAATCGGACAAATTATACTCTGCGATATCTCAAAGATTTAGATCGCAGTCAAGAGTTCAACTAAGGACCGCGCCTAGTGCTGCCTCGGGTGAGTAAGATTCTACAGTCAAAAATTATAAGTTTACAGACTGTATGGTGAGACATTTTCATCACTTATTAGATATTTAACATTATATAGATATTAAACATTTTATTTGGTAGAGTTATAAAAATATATATTAAGCAACTTCGAAGATAACACAAGGAACGAAGGGACTAAAATCTCTCGCAGAGCAGGATCGTTGAGTCGTCTGCCATTACTTAACGTTAGATCAACATATTCAGTAATTTGTAGGATATTTTGGTAAAAAAAAGTATTTATTTTATTACATATTCTGATTGAGAATCGAGTGCTGAATATGCTAGTGCAGTGATGAAAATGTTAAGAAGAAAGATTCTAGAGTGACGGCCCCGAACAGGAAAGCGCAGTTTTGGGCGGTAATCTGATGATTTGGATAAAGTCGCGAACAGCCGCTCGATGCAAACAGCTCACAGCTCGTAAGCTGTTGCACTCTCAGTGGTGGGTTCCAGCAGCTGCTGCTGCTGATAATGATGATGAAGTATCTATACAGGGTTAGTTTTTGGTCACCGGCCAAATTTTAAAATAAGGAACAAAAAATCAACCCAAGAATGTGTTTTAAATACTATCAAATTCTAAAATAAGAAAGTAAACATCAATCCAATGGTGTGTTTTAAATTTTATCGCCTGATTGTAATATTTTGTTCAATAAAAATCGATTTGAAATAATACTCAAAATTACATCGATCGTTGTTCGCACACAAAGTGTATCGACTCAGAGATGCCGGCATTCGCAACTCAAGACTCAGATGCCACGTGGTAACCAAGAAATATGTTTATGACACGGGACAAAGTACTTGTATCTACTTATTTTTTATTTTTTTTATTTCATAAATCGAATGTATTATTGATTCTGAACCAAACCTGACCAAAAACTAACCTTGTATATACTGTTGGAGGAATATTTAGTAGCCTGTTAACTATCAACGATGACGCCATTTGGATTTTAGGATATTGCTAAACTGAAAACAATAGTTTGTCTTATCAATTTTCTGCAGCCAAAATATTTGTATTTTCTGCAGGTTCTAGGGTACAATACGACGACGAGTTTGACTCGGACAGTTCCGATAACAACTGCTACTGCGGCGTCCCATGTAAAAAGTAAATGTTTTAATTTATAAATTGCTATCATTGTAGATTTATAGTATAAGAAGCCAACGGACAGAAAGAGAGACGTTAAATTACTGCCAACGCCCATATGCATCAGCATTATTTTCTTGCAGACCTGTTACAGTACTTCCTCATTCTGTCCAATATTGTCGTCCGTAAGTTACGTCCGGGGAGTCTTTCGTTACTCGAGACCGGAGTAAAGTGACAGCTGTGCTGAATATGTTTTTTAATTATTACCATATTTTTTTCAGCAGGACAAAATTTCCATTTCTCTTTTTTTTTTTTTTTTAATAGTATAGGGGGGCAAACGAGCAGTCGGAGCTATTTTCATTACTACCGACACTCATATACATCCGCATAGATGCTATACAGACGCACTGCTCTCCTTTCTCCTCCAACCTCCATGGGCCATCGGCTACTAACACACCACACCAAACGCGACAGCACAGCTGTCACTTTACGCCGATCTCGTGTAAGCGAGAGGTACCGCTAGTGCCGGCCCAATTCTCTTGTAGAAGGTCATAGTCTAAGGACTTTTTTAAATTGCAGAAACACTGTACGTAAGCGGGGACCAAATAACGGCCGTTTGTTTTACGGCTGTCGTAATTATGGCAGTTACGAGGGAGGGTGCGATTACTTCGAATGGGCAGACGACGGCAGTGGTAAAAATTATTACTATACTCAAATATTATATTAAATATTGTAATAATGATATAGTAGTTTATGCAACTGTCATATAATGAAGGGTATTAAAACACGAGTGTGATTTTTTGAAACGAGCGAACGCGAGTTTCAAAATAGTAACACGAGTGTTTTAATACCCGTGTTATATGCAGTTGCATACACTACTTTATCTTCACTAATGCAATTAATCAATTATTAAAATATTGCGAAACATTAAATTCATGCCTACGTCACAGTGAACTCGACGACATTAAAATCTAACCAATGAGAGCGCAGCTGCAGCGCGCGCCGGGCCAATCAGGAGCGAGCGCGCGCTGTTAAGGATTTTGACATAAGGCTCTCTCACCACTCACTCTCTCTTCCTCGCTCTCACACAGTGTTATAATGAGATTTTACGATATCGATTTGGATATTATAACATCATGTCAAATTGCTTAAATTGAGTTTTTTGTTGTCCGAGCTATAATAGTAGTTAATATAAGTCAAGTATTGAAAACATAAGTAGAATGTTACAACATTAGTGTAGATAAATATATTAAAGGTACTAGCCAAAACATATACTTTTGCTCGAAGTTTCGACTGGGTTACACCAGCCGTGGTCTCGAGCCGATCGAGTAAAGCGAGACTCTCAAACAAGTATTATATTAAACATAATATTTGATTAATATGCTCTCTTGCTTGATCCTTACTGCTTCGTTTATGAATAAACTGTAGTTGTTTCACCAGCGGAAGATTTATACCGAATTTATCCTGGTACATTTTATTCCGGTAAAGGAGACTGGGAAAGTGGTCTATGAACCCATACCGATACTGTTTTGTTATTTATTTAGGGATACCTCTACGATACTGGTGTGCCAAGGGGCATCAAAATGTGACCCGGCAGTTTTGAGAAAAATACTATACTAATAATAGACTGCTCCTTTGCAGGGGGTAAAATATATCATAAAAAAATATATGTATGTACATTACACGCCAACGTAGGAGGAGCAAATGGCGGGTAGACCTCATCCCATCTATTGCCTAGTTGACAATAGATAGAATATATATTGGATAAAAAGTAAGGATGACAGCACACGCGACACTTTTAGACGCGGCAACTTTACGGCTGCATCGATGCTGCAACGCGATTTGGCGACTCTCTGCAATCGGTCGCAGTAGAGTCGTGTGTCAGTGGTGAGACTCGCGACTGTATTTAGACGTTTATTAATATTGACATACATTAGCGACTAAATCGCCGCGACTGGCGTCTTGAAGTGTGCGCTCCCCGCGTCTCGACGCAGCATTCAGATTCTTAAAGTGTCGTGTGTGCTAATAGAAATCGTTGTCTTAGATTCTGAGGCTAACTCGTCCCGAGAAGAAGCAGCTGGTTCTAGTTTCTCCACGAGTCAGTCATCTCGCTCCAGAGAGCCCGTGTGCAACTGCGGTGATGAATGTGAAGAGTAAGTAATTAGGTAGCTATTTATTATACGCCCTGCACCCATCCTTGGCACCGTGTTCAGATACAATAATTAAAAAATATATATGATCGCTAGCTGCCCGACAGACGTCTTCTCATTATTGGAAAACATGTTGTCATGGTAACGTGTAATGTTATGTGGCCGAATTGTAAACCTGTACCTTTACCCTATAATATTGTATATTCTAATTATCGACTGCAACGCTATCTGCCGGGCTGATTTGTGATCTGATTTAAATCTAAACCATTCTCAAATCCCCTTGAACTTACACAAAAAATTTCTTCAAAATCGCTCCAGTCGTTTAGAAGGAGTTCAGTGAGATACACATGCACACATAGATTTAGTCACGTAGTGAGAACAATTCTAAATCTATGCATGCACACAAGAAATATAGATATCGACGCTGGAAATCGCATTTTTTCGATGACAAACGTTTGAATTATATTTTTATTTCGCTCTATCATAGATATAGACAAGTGTAGCGGCTCATAAAAATATAGACGCAGGAAAGCGACCTTGTCGTGTCTCGAAAAATGCACGCACGCATGGCAGCCGAATCCGTTTCGGCACAAACGAGGCCACTCACGAACAAAGAGTGACAAAGCTGTCACTTTACGGTGGTGTCATGTAAGCGGGAGATGCCTCCCCGATCGAGCCCCATATCGACAGCCCAACTCTGCTGCACTGGAGCATGGTACAAAGCTTACCACTTTTCTTTTTTCACATTACAGACGTACGGTACATAAATGGGGGCCCAACCAAGGAAGGACCTTCTACGGATGCCCTAACTATGATGGCTGTGATTTTTTTCAGTGGGCAGATTAATGGTAAATATTCTTCTCATATTTCAAACCAATATTTTTCCCAGTAATAATGGGATTCAGTTGTGTTCTCATTTGAATAGTGCCAGTCGTAGAGATGCAGAAAAATGTGTTTGTCCTGGGGCTCAATTTCATGAAACTGAAAACTGATTACACCTTTCCTTACACAATCTATAATGTCCTCCTAGCCGATTTCGGCTACGGCGGCCGTCTCTATAGAGACGAACCAGATGCGTAAGACATAAATAATAGTGCACAAGTATGCACGCAGACACAAGTGCACTCTCTATTCCCTCACTCTCATATTCCGATGGGACGGCAATCCGATACGACCGGTGAGAAATCAGGCGCAGGACCGACGCGCGACGGTTTACGTGCTCTCCGAGGCACGGGGGTGTATCACCGCCAACTTCCTGACTCCGGAATGTTATTAGAAATTGAAAAATCCCAATAACAATTTTTGGTCCGACCCGGGATGCGAACCCAGGACCTCACGTCTGTGGTTGAACACGCTTACCATTAGACCACGAGGCAGTCAATAAAAAAATCTTTAAGTAATGATTCAGCAGCGGCAGGAGAAGTTATTCAATTTTTGGTAGTTGAAATCGGAATATCAGCAAAGAATTTTCAAACACTGTCGCAACTTCTTCGTCAGACTTTAGATTAAGTTTTTAATTTGTGTTTGATACAAAAATGAAAATCAGTAGAGCGACTTTTGACTCTTTCAGCTTCTCTACATATTAGTCGAGTTATGATTTTATTACATACTAGCTTCCGCCCGCGGCTTCGCTCGCGTCGATTTCCGACTTCAAAAATGGTGTTGTTTTTATTATACATAATCTAATATTATACTGAAATATATATTATTCTAATATTATACTGAAATATATATTATATTAAATATATACGTATTGTATGAAACAATAAATCGCTTTGAGAATCGAATTTGTCGCGCGCATTTTAGGCGCTTTAGATATTCCGTTTAAGTCAACCTTATCGCGATAATAACTTTTAATCTACTCGTCCAAATTACTTAGAGTAAAAGGCAAAGTTTATCTACATTCAATCCGTAAAGTGACAGATGTATCAATTTTCATAAGAGTTCGATAAATATTCTAAAATTTGCATAGTTAAAAAATATCCAATTTAATTGAATATTTGGTTCACTATAATGGTCATAGTGACTTACACATAAAAGATAGATATATGCTGTCGCGGACTTTTATTTAGAACTATTTAAGATAAATAATACTACAGTAATTATATTTGTGTAACTTTAACAATTAGGGCAGCGCACGCCAATATTGCTCTCAGGGGGCTGATTTTTTTCCGACTTACTTGACAGTTATCGTTATATTATAACCAAATTATAAATAATCCCTATAATTTTTAACTTATTATGTTATTCTGATATGAAAGCTATATTACTGTAAAGTTTCATGAAAATCCGTTCAGTAGTTTTGGTGTGAAAGAGTAACAAACATACTCACAAACTTTCGCCTTTATAATATTAGTAGGATACACAATGTTTTAGCAGAAAAACATACTTACTTAAAGATATTTGAATAGTTTTTAACATATTTTTTAAATGTTTCGCTATTTTTATATAATGATATATAGATTAGACATATAATGATGAATTGTATTCGTAGACTTAGACATAACTGATAATTTGTACACGTTAGACAAACGTTTAAAAAATAAATAAATAAATAAAAAACCAATAGGGAATATGCGTATGATTCAAATAATGATAATTTTTTTTATATGTAAAGTCTTTTCCTGTAGATGTGCGTACGTATCAATATTTTTTTGTATAATTTTGTTTTCAATCAGAAAATAATTATTGAAAAGTCCAAAAATTATGCGGGAAGATTGAATTAGGTGAAACGCACGCCATTGGTCGGAACGAATTGTGACGTCAACGTTCATAAATAACATCATTGTTCACGAGCATTGGAGCATTGCCATTGGTGGTTGTTAGGATGCGTGACGTCATGTCAGCGCGGCAAAACGGCGATCGTTTAAAAAGCTGTTATCGGCCTACTAACTTGAAACATTTTTTTTGAACTTAATATTGTTTTTTCAGCGCTGATATTTTTTTTTACATTAATGTAATTATGTAAATTATCATTTAAAAATATAAAAAAAATACATGCATATTCCCTATTGTATGTCAAGTTTTAACTTACGGCACGTCTTACTTTTAATATGTATGTACATATATTTTAGTGCGTATTAAACTATTATTTATGTTATAAATAATGTTTATCTTCGAATTAAAATATTGTTTCTGTATAATTTACGTGTTTATATCCGATTTTATTATAAAACCGTGTAAAGTGATCATACGTTAGAATTCGCCTAAATCTTGAATATACATATTACATACATACTAATAATATGTAGGGTAGGGCGGGGCTTAAAGGTCTGCGGGTTAAAAGGTCCACCAAAATATCTTAGAAACTAGCGACGTATCATTCGTACGAGCGTTACGAGCGGTTAGAAAGGGGCGCGGGGAGTGTAACGAGCCATCGCCGACAGTCGGGCGACGCCGCTAACAGGAGATACACGACTGCGTCGCTAAATTATTAGGTAAGTATTATTTTTCGTTGTTATTCTTTTTGGTTTGTAGCATTGCTATTTAGTTAACTATGACTGAACGTAGTTTTTAAATATACGTTACTTAATTGTCTTTTAAGGTTTATTGTTATTTTTAAGTTAGATTGTAAGGTTTTTTTTGTATAACCTCTATAAATATTTACACGTGGTTGGGGTAAATAGGTCCATTTGGTCCTTTTTACCCCACATCATTTATATATTGGTTATGAAAATTTTACTTATTTGTTTTAGAATGCGGAACTATAAAAGAAAAACAGATCGTGGCACTAAATCTGTGGAATTGATGCAACGTGCAGCACATTTAGTTCTACAGGAAAATAAATCATTACGGGAGGTATGTCGTGATTTGGAATTGAGTAAAACTTCATTATTGAGATTTATTAAACGAATGGAGGATGATCCTGTCAATTTGAAAACGCCGCAGAACTGCTATTCTAACAGATACAGCTGAAAAAGAAAACCTGCGAATAGAACAAGATATTGCAAATAAAAAAAAGCCAAGGATGTAAACAAGAAAAAGAAAGGAAATAAAAAAGTAGAGCAAGTAAAGAGGGTAATTTTACAAGAGGATGATGATAGTGATTCTGGTTCTGATGAATGCTTCTGTTTAATCTGCTGCGAGAACTACAGTGACAGCGTTCCAGGTGAAGGTTGGATACAATGCAATCTTTGCAAAAACTGGGCCCATGAGAAATGTATTTCAAATAGTGGTTGTATTTACTTTGTTTGTAATAATTGTGATTCAGGAAACGATGAGTCTGATTAAGATAAATAGAAACTATTTCTTATAGTAAAAGTTGAATAAGAATTTTACTTTTGTATTATGTTTAACAGCATATGTTTAGTTTTGTTATTATAAGAGTTTAAAAGATTACGTTTGATATTATTAAAATTTTTTTAATTCTGTTAGATGATGGCAGAATGCATAAAGAACAGTGTGATTTGTTTATTTTGTTGTTAATTATGTTATACAATTGAGACTGATTAGTAATTAAACTGTTCAGACGGTTAGAAATTATTGATAAAAACTTTATATTTTTTCAAAATAATAATTCGTTACTTCATTAAGACTGATTAAACATTATCGAAGGTAAATTTAGAGATGATTATTTATGTGTTGATTATTACCGAATTTTTTGTTTTTTTTGTTTTTATAAAAGAAATATAGTTTTGATTTACATTGGATTAAATGCAATTATTATTTCATAAAACCTTTAAAATCAAAAATTAAATAGTGGACCTTCTTGCCTCCTAGCTGTTCCTTTTTACCCCTACTGTGGGGCAAAAAGGGACAGACGACTAGATCTAGAAAAACAGTAAAAAAACATAGTTGTATAATGATTTGTCAACCGAGAATTGAGGCAATCATGGTTCGATAGCTGTTTGTTTGATATGTGTTTGGTGTTTTGATGTAGTGAGTTTCGTTTTCACAATATAATTACTTATAGTCAAATTGGACCTTTGTGCCCCGCCCTACCCTACTTTATGATTTTAATTTGAATATGAAAAAATAACTAGGTTTTTTTATACTTATTGTATTGTTATTATAAGTAATATGTTTTCCGAATTTATTACATGTGCATTATTTACAATTAAAATAAATTCTGGCTACATCACACCCAGCTCTTACTTAAGAAGAACTGGCAAAATTAGTAAAAACTATATCCGGTGCATCTTCTGCCGCGGGATAATGAGGGGGTCTGTCTCGCTATCGTCTCCCTAAACCCGGAGACAGCCATCACTAGTCTGATGAACTGTTACGACGATTGCAATAGTAGTGCCACCAGCAGTAGGTCAATCCATAAAAAACCTTTGGCAGAGGGGAACGCCAGTAACTAGTGTCTCCGGCGGTCGAACCATGCTGCCACCTGTAAGAGGTCCCTCCGAAAAAAAAAAAAAACTCAACTCAACTGTTTATACTTACTCTGCTTCTCGTTTCAGAAGTGGATGAAATTTTCGGCCGAGTACAGCGCTGTATGTAACATCGTATATTAAGTTGTTGAGAGCACATTTTAATCATAAGGCTTGCGGTGTTATTTTAATATATTAGCTTCTAATGCACCTGCGTTCATGAACTTCACCTTAAAGACCGTTCCCAAGTGATAGCAGAGCAGAAGAAGATTCTTAGTGTTAACTTGTTAAGGTTTGTGCAGTCGAGATATTTTTGTCCGCGACCTTTTTTGTCCGCTAAAATAGAATGTTTACGTATAAGTTACAACTGTATCGAGTATATCGCAAATGATGGATTAAAAGTAGGCGGTACTTTTCGCGTACGCGGACAAAAATCCCTCGCAAGCCGTAAATGTAACTGATAAATGAAAATTAATTCACAAATAGTTAAGACTGAAAGACTTATAATACAGAGCATTTATAATTATCTTGGAGATATTTTTTTTCTCAATTTTTCAGCGAACATTATTTTTATGACTTAATTTTAAATCATAATTATACAAGAGTCAGCATAATATTTGATACCTAAAATAAAGTATTTTATATTCAATTTATTTTTGACTGTGATCACTATTTTTTATATTACCTTACCTTATACAATAAGATTATTTATACAAATATTTTTTACATTGTATTTTATATAAGTAAATGCACTGCGTTGTACAAACGCCTTACGTTATAAAAATGTTATAGATATTATATTTAATTTAAGCTTAATAAAAATAATTGAATTGTTTTGAATAAAGATATTATTGTACTAGTCTATTTTTTTTACTAATAATCCACTTAAAAAGGAAATAAAACTCTTCTTAAAGGTTGCATAATTATTGTATTATGTTCCATTCTAATCCCTTTATATCTTATAATAAAGAACCTACAATGAATTCCTTGGTATGCGTCGAACCAATGACAAGCATGTTCGCCCAGATCTCAGGGCCACTGTTTGCGTCTCAAGTCGGACTCGTGTGGGAAGTGGTGATCAATTTCTTAACAACTTTTGAGTTGGTATCGCTAATGCTAATGCTACCTTGCTTTAGAACATCGCTATATGACTTCCTTACGAATACTTTACTTTGAAGAAGCACCCAGCATAGAAGACGATAACACCGTTCGTTACCATAAATAACAATAATCTCGCTGAAATGGTAACAGGCTGGTCGTCTCGCGAGTCTTCAAGAGCCTCAGAAACACAGATGACAGGTTCATGCGATGTGTAAGTTTCCAGTGGGAGGTCCAAGTTTCAACTGGCTACTCACTCAATAATTTATAGAATATGTATAATATTTTCGTCCTTTCTTCGATTGTATGATTTGTTTATATATTTATAATTTATGAATTACGTTTCAGCGCTAGTTTTTTGACGTGACAACGTCTTATAATTCGATTGAGCCGGCTGTACGCACGAAAAAACACGACTCATGCGGCGTTACCTCGCTCTGAGGCGTGCCATGTAAATAATGAATTAATGCAGCAATTATGAAATCATGCGTATAAATAAATCTAACTTGATCAATTTCATTGTGATTTCCAATTACCTCCTTCTCTATATTCATACCTATTAAACAAATGAAATTAAAATTTTCTTTTGAAAAATGCTGTCACGCTCAACTATCGTCAGTAAACCGACTTTACAGACAACCGATTTTTTTTGGCTGAAACACAGGATACTCTAGTTCAGGCACTACCTTAAAAATTTGTGTATGTATGCAAATTTATTGAATAAAAACATTATAATTATATATTGGTAGAAGAATCATCATGACCTGAAACAGAACTAGGCACCGTCTTTAATCTGGAACCAGGTTGTTTCCTTGTTACATTTTTATTCTTTTCTGATCAAATCTTCGAGACACCGCAGCGTCTAATTTGCTAGCATTTTCTTTCAAAGTCTCGTAAAATACCATGTATTGTGCTATCTGTAAACAAAATGTTTTAATGGATTTTTCTAATAGCTTTTCTATTATTATTATAGTATTAGTTTATATATGTATTATTTTTAAAACACCAGCGAGCTCTCAGATATACCTAGACAGTTAAAATTATAAACAACGACATTTGTTCTCCAACTTTTGTACACAAAACAAACGTGTTGCAACTGTACCAAAAAAACTATGAAATTTTCGAAATACGTTATTTCGGTTCGCTTTATAATGGAGAAAAAAGTGTTGTATACTTTATACGATAGTTTTAGTACGAGAAATTCTATGAGCACGTGCAAGACAATGCGACGTAAATCGGGTTGCGTTATTTTGTCACGAGAGGGCAGACCACTTGCCCCCCACGCATACTCCAGCCGCCGCACGCGCCACGGCTTTTTCAACTTTATCTTGCGTTATGTGTCCGGTGCAAAATTATATTCATATTTATTTCTGTATGAAACGTTGGCGGGACGACCTCGATGTCTTCGACAAAAGCTGGTGAGAGAAGTCAAAAGACCGATGGTTGGCGAAGTTTGGGGGCGGCTTTTGCCCAGCAGTGGGACAATATAGGCTGAACAAAAAAAAATTCTGTATGAAAGAAAAAAAAATATGTAAAGTCGTAGAACAAATGTCGTTGTTTAAATACAAAAGGACTTCTATTTCTCAGAGCTCTCAGGTGTTTTACAAATAGCCCTGTATAAGGGGATCAATGAGCAGTCGGAGCCCTTTAGTGACTACCGACGTCAGAAACATTGCTACGCAGATGCGTTGCCATTCTTTCCTCCTTCCCTTCAATGGGCTACCGGCTACTCTCAAACCGCACAAAACGCAATAGCGTAGCTATCACTGGACGGCGGTACCGTGTGAATCAGAAGTACATTCCCGGTCATGCCGGCCCAATTCAACAGTGACAAGCAGTGCAATGTATTTAGTTAGCTATTTTGCGGATGTTAATGGACGTTCGTAGTCATTTAAAGGGTTCGATTGCTCGTATTTATCTTACATATTAAAAAAAACATATGTGTGACATGTCCATGACCAGATATCCTGATCCGGCTCAGAGAGGTGTCAATTTCATACTACTGAATGTGTAACGTAATATTTTACTTGGTAATCTCAGATAATACTTACTTGTTCACGTAATACTTCTTCCTTTTCTTTCCTTCCTTCAGCAATAGCATTCAAATCCTTTGCCAACTGTTCTCGGAGATCTGGTTCGGTTAAGCACTTCAAACCCATAGCTTCATAACCTTCTACTAGCCCGAAGCCCAGGGGTTCGGGTATTAAACGTTTATCCTCAGTTAGACTAACGTATCCACGAAGTTTCATGGTTTCTATGTGACGTGTGTGTGTTGCATCCGTACCTGTAAAATAATAAATAAAATTTAAGTGGCGATCATAGACATAGACACTGCCATCAACATCAAGTGCTGCAACAGATAAGGAAATAGAAGTCAGTTTGAAGCTTGTGTTGAAAAAACACTCAAAAGGGAATCACTACCTATTATTGGCAATTTCAATACCATAGCTAGCAGTACTTTAATGAATACCAACCTTCGAAACATTGTTGGAATATATGGCCACGGCGTTCGTGGTCTCCGAGGCAAGCGCTTTATTGAGTTCCATGCGGACAATAGTAGCTAGCAGTACTTTAATACCACAAGAGATTTCATGATCATCCTAGAGAGACTTTCCCTGACAGCAAGTAATGAAACCAGATAGACTATATTTTAATACGATCTAGATCAGTGATTCTCAACCTTTTTTTTTGTTGCGGCACATATTTAACGATTTCAAAATTTGGCGGCACACAAAGAAAAAGATAATAATTATTTACTTACTTACAACACACTGCATAAATGGTTTATGACAAAAATTTTATATATAAGAAATACTACAATAATAACTTTTTTAATTTTTTTTCTTTTTAAATGATAATAATAACATTAATATAGGTATATTTGCAAAATTTGGCGGCACACTTTTGAAATTTGGCGGCACACAAAAGTGCCGCGGCACAGTGGTTGAGAATCACTGATCTAGATGTTGAAGCTCTTACCACACACGTACAAGCTGGCGCAGTGGTACAGGGCTCGGATAATAGGTGCATGTTGTGAGTCAAGGGTCGTGGGTTCGAATCCCGACTTGGTCATAGTTGTTTATCTATGTATTTATGTATTATACGTATTTCCTTCCTATAAAACCTTAAATATATAAAATTTCTTAAATTTATAAAACATAGGTATTTAATATATTCCGTTGTCTAGTAACCCGTAACACAAGTCCTTACGGTACTTAGCACAGAACTAGGCTAACGAGGTGAGTTAAGTCCATAGATATTAATATTATTAATATATTAAAGGTTAGGAAATATAAAGTACCTAAAGGAAGTGACAGATACGGTATTATTTATGAACTTAATAGAAAGCAAGCATTTTGTTGTGAAAGGCGAAGTACAAAGTAACGACTCCATACTCGCTATGAATTTCAGCAAAGACATAATGTATTGTTGATTCTGTGTCGGAATCACAACCAAAGACTATATATTATATTACCTTGACAGAATATGTCAGGAACTAGAAAAGCACTTNCCCACCTCCATGGGCCACCGGCTACTTACACACCGCACGAAACGCGACAGCACAGCTGTCACTTCACGCCGGTCTCGTGTAAGCGAGAGGTACCTCCCCGGTCGTGCCGGCCCAATGTGTGACCAGAACATTGAACTCGCTATGAATTTCAGCAAAGACATAATGTATTGTTGATTCTGTGTCGGAATCACAACCAAAGACTATATATTATATTACCTTGACAGAATATGTCAGGAACTAGAAAAGCACTTGGACAAATCAAACTAAAGACCTCCACGATTTCGAACAGTACCTGTTCCCGCCAAACCGGGAACGTAAGATGTTGAATCGACTGCAAGGGTACAGCACTAAAAAGCGACGCAACACTAGATCACGTCGCACAGACGGCGACTCACCTCCTGTTTGACTCTCGGGGACTTACGAGTTACGTGTGCTCACGCGCAAAAGAAATCCTAAAGTAACTTATATTGGTTCTAACTATAATTGCTATTACTACCTATAACATTTTATACAGTGCTTAAATGTGTTTTTTTGCTCAAACATCTATTTTAACTAATAATTCTACGTTTCGTGTTGGCCCGGCGCCAAAGCAGACAAGGAAATTCAACCTTATATTGACCCTATAAACCTAAATTCCATCTAGATTCCATCTAGATGGAATTTAGGTATTTTATTAGTGTTCTCGACGTCATTTTTTCCTTCCTTCAAGCCCATTCGAGAGGCGATTCGCATCGCGGTTCACCATAATGCTTCAAATCAAAACCAAGTCATGTGCGAGTGAGGACTCCGCTGGTATTTATATCTCTGAGATAAATGACATTGTGAATGTCTAGAACATATTATACTACACATCGTTCTTTTCTTTTATTAACACCGCACTCGGCTTTGTCGCGTATGTACATCGTCATGAATGCGAAGCAGTAATCTTGCGATATGAAATACGTGCGGCTGTCCAATCGTCTGATGTCTGATGAAATACCAATCGAGATTTTTAAAGCGATGGGAGACTGCGGATTGACGTTTGCGTGCCGAATTCTCTAAGGTATGGGCCACAGGAATATGGCCTAATGACTAAATAGAATAGAATAGAATAGAATAGAACGGAACGGAACGGAACGCGACGGGACGAGACGGGACGGGACAGGACGGAACGGGACGGAACGGAACGGAACAGAATAGAATAGAATAAAATAGAATAGATAAGGCTGCATACCTATTTTCGTCGCTGCTTTTCAAAATCTACACGGAGTATCTCATGTGATTTGTCTGAGAAGACTGGTACAAAGGTTGAAGAAAGGAATAAAAATAATCTTAGATACGCTGTTGATACAATCCTTCTGGCGCAATCTAGAGAAGAATTGAACAACTGTTATCTCCTCTTGGAACTACCAGCGTTACATTCGGACTCGCCATGAACCGAGAGAAAACGAATATGATGATAATAAACCCGGCCGAACAAAATGGTAGTAATAATTTAGAGAGCATAGTTAATGCCATACCGCCTTCGGCTATACAATCTCTAACACGTGAGGATGCGGGGATGAGATCAGATGTCTATTACCTAACCTAACCCTACCTAACTATTACCAGATCAGCAGTGGCAAGACTGGGGAGGATATCGGTCAATACTAATAATATTACTACTAAAAAAACTACTAATAAAATACGTTAGATTGACAAAATGGTTGGTCTTTCCAATTCTCTTCTAAGAAGCAAAAACGGTCTCTGAGATTACAGAATTGTCTTAAAATTGATGTTTTACACAGGTGGTGCTGGTGACGTGGAGGAAGATGGTAAATGTAATCAATTGAAATATGATAGATGTAAATAACTAATATAATTTAATTTCAATTAATAAAAATATTTTCATTTCATTTCATTTTCACGTCTTTTAGTAATACCAAAGAGTGTGTCGAACGAATGAAACCATCTTGAAAGAACCTCAGAACAAAAACCGCCTGCCATCTGTCAGCTATGAATATTGAAGTTCATCAGCTATGCCTCAAAAAAGAGAAGCTCGATGGAGCCACTGGTGGTGCTCGGCCAATTGGAGGGTAAAAAAGGCCTATCTCCGACTCGCTGATTGGACCCAATATAAAAAAGTAACCAAGTACACATTAACCCAATGCGTACGCAATGCTTCTAATCGGCAAAACCTGTAAGTCAATTGGTAGGAAAGAACTCCATAAAGTTTTTATGTGATATCAATCTCCAACTATCACATCTGCACAACCACGACCACTCTGTGCAGAGAAGGCCCTTTTTATATTGGACCATTCTACACGTGCGTGTAAAATGGTCCTTGTATTCCGTTTTTAGACTTATTAAAAATAAAAAAATATTACTAATTACCTATATCTCTATCCATCATAATGTCAATAAGATCGGATTCAGTGAGTAAGTCAGGGGGAGATGTGATGCCATCAACCAGGTGTATGCTTGTAGGGACGAACGTCTGGCCTTGCTGAAAGATAAGATAAGGATAGATAACTTTACGGTAGTTAAAGAAATTGTCATAATGTATGCTATATGTAGGCGAATGGGGCTGACACTTTCCTTATTGTGGTTCATGTGATTCTGGTGGCCCATTGGAGAAGGAAGACGAAAGGAGGGTAACACATTTGAATTTCAATCATGCGGATGACTATAGGCGTGGTAGTGCTCAAACGACTTCTGCTGAGGCAATGAGACCAACTCCTCCTCCAACCTCTAGGAGACACCTAGTTTTTCTCTCTGCCTAAGGATTTGTCTATACGCCGTATTAGTAGTGTCTACGACTGGTAAAACATAAATACATTTCTTAAAGTACAAAATAATATGCACATCATTGGGCGTGTCTTCCACATACTATATGCAATAAATTTATTCATTTGATAACAAAGTGTGCTTAAATATAATTCTGCGTCACATACTTCATAATTATGTATCTGCTTGGACGGCCACTGCTCGTACGGGTACACGTCGAGGTAGTTTCTTGGTTTGACTTCGAGCCCTCTGGCCTCGAACTCCTCGTTAGCTACTTTAATGGTCACCAGCGTCAACAGACCTACCGCGTCCTCACAGCAGTAAGCCAAGAATGATCTCACAATGAACTCGTACAGCTGCGCCTCATCGGAATCAAGAGCTTCTAATAAAAACAAGTTTAGAAATATATTTGTAAGTTGGTTTCTTTAATTTACTAGCAGATATAAAAATATCTTGGAAAAAATTGATGTCTCGTGAAGTCCAGAAAAAAGCATACCTCGAAATCAACGCAATAGGGTATTTTCTGGCTGAATCATGAAATTTTGTAAAAAGTAAGACAACAGCACAAGTAAGGGAATAAATTATAATTATATCACTGATAAAATCGTGACCAAATTATTTATACTTAAAAAAATTACTGTTTGAGCAACTTCTTTTAATTCAGGCGGCGTCAATAATCTTCTTCATTCTCGCTACTAGACATAGACAATTCCATTTTCTAGTTGTAAAAAATTACACAATATCATCAGAACAGAATGTAAGAAGAAGATACAATGAAAAAGAAAATTCGTGCGTACAATCGTTTCTTTTTTTAATATTGAGGAGGCAAATGAAATAAAGCACATACTGCCAAGTTTCCTTAGTAAATGCTAGTGGCCAGTAACATTTTGATGTTTTTCGAGATACAAACTTATGAATTTTAAAAAGTTAAAGGATCCCCTCTTTACAATTACTTTGTCCCCAAGGGGAGAAAGTAAACCCCATACATTTTTGCCGCCCGCATATTGGTTCGTTTGGAATTAGGTAGGTACTTTCTTCTCGTTTTTCAAGTAAGAACTTATGTGCTTTCCGAATAGGTGTGGTATAAAAGGATTTTTAAATCTATCAAAACAAAGTTCATCTTTCAAGGTAATTTTGAAAAATGTCATGCTTAAATTGAAATTGTTGTTTCTGGCACATAAATGGTGTGTGTAAATAATGTGGCAGAAGCAGATAAAGCAACCAAAGCTTTTGTCTTGGCACCGACTTCACATTTTACTAATAAACGTTAAAATAAATTAAGTATTTGGTTAAGTATTTATAGTCTGACAATACGAAGAGTTTTTTAGTTTAGTGCCAAGCGGTTAGCGTACTACGTTCCGGGTCGTAACTGGGCCTAGTTTCTTGTTCTGTGAAAAAGGAACATCTTCTATGTATTGAACTGGATATCCGCCCAGTTAAATAAAATAAACTAAAACATGTAATTAAAATACTCACGACTCAACTCCAGTTTCACTGGATGGATAGGAGGTAGGGCATACTTCTTGTCACTTCTATATTCCGGCTCCGATTTAGGTCCTCCTCCACTAAGAATTCTCTGCGCAATATTGCCCAGTTCCTTATGATCAATGAACATTTCCACAATTTCGTTCAGGTTCATGTCTTCGGAATATGTATTAGTGTCAGTTTGTGGGTTGCTGATAAGCCCCTTACAGTACAAACGCTTTGCAACTTCCATTGCCTTATTGGCTCCTATATTAAAATTTTTCGAGGCAAGTTTTGTAAACTCCTGTAACATTTGTATATCGGCATAAGTAACGTAAATAAATAATCTAAATAGTTATAGATATAACAGTAAGATGATATCCTATATTTTAAACGGGCAATTCTTGTATATATATATAAAAATATATCCTATTAATATTATAAATTTGAAAGTTTGTGTGTTTGTTTGTTTGTTTGTTTGTTACTCCTTCACGCAAAAACTGCTAAATCGATTATCATTAAATTTGGCACACACATAGAGAGTAACTTGGATTAAAACAGGATAATTTTTATCCTGAAAAAATGTTCCTATGCCATGGGATGATTTTCTATTCCACGGAATCGAAATTTACGCGGGTGAAACAGCTGTAAAAGTTTATTTTAGCTCTTTCTCCAGTTCGTATAACAC
This sequence comes from Calycopis cecrops, assembly GCA_001625245.1. NCBI lineage: Eukaryota > Metazoa > Arthropoda > Insecta > Lepidoptera > Lycaenidae > Calycopis > Calycopis cecrops. The sequence goes on along the minus strand of LUGF01046819.1, from coordinate 135,742 downwards.
GTTCTAAGAAGGTGAATTTATTTTCGATGACTAAACTTAAATATGAGAGGGTTTCTTTGCGTTTTACTGATACGTTATTAAGTTTAATACGAGGAGTTGATTGTAAAGAGCCTTTCACAAATATTTGAAAGGTTTTGTGAGGTGCAAAATCTAATTAGTTTCTTTTTCCCCAGGATGCTATTAAATTAAGACATTTGTTTGATTTAACCTCTATTTCTGATCGCGAATTTGTCTAAACTATTAGAAGCGCATCATCTGCGTATCCTACCAATGTACATAACGTTGGGAGTGGTAGGGAAAACAAGTCGTCGAATCCTTTATTCCATATATAAGGTGATAGTACTGAACCCTGTGGGCAGCCTCGGGTCAAACTTTTCATATAGGAAAGATGGCCAAGCTGCAGTTTAGCTGTACCGTTAACAAAGTAAGAATAAATTAAAGAATATATTGTAGTATTTAGTAGAAACCTCTGTGGTAGTTATGATAAAGAAAAAGATTTTAAGGCTGTCAAAAACAAAGAACACGTAAAATTTGTGACATAGTATTGGAAAATAAAGAATATGTAAAAAGGGGAATTTGGAATCAAATTATATACTTTAATCGTCGTTTTTTTGTTTTTACAAGTAAGATATAAGTTTGTTATTGGTAAATAAAAGTAAATATTATAATTTTTTTGTAAAAATATAATCTTTGTTTTTACAGAGTAACATATAGTTATTATTTAACCAATATTCCCGTACAAACACATACTTGAGTAACAACAACATATTTGAGTAGCATCCCCTTTTTTTTTAATTTAAGAAGTAGCATTGGCCACCAGGCGTTGTCGAATGCTCCTGATATGTCGAGAGATATTCCAACGACGTAATTAGTGGTTGATTGAACTACTGTTTTCCGTACCACGATGGCGGCATCTACTGTAGATCGCCCAGCGGTAAAACAGCATTGTTGATTGTGAATGTGATTTCTCCTGGGATTAATCGATTAACAGTGAGCCGTTCTAGCAATTTACCTAAATTGGAAAGTAACGTTATGGGACGGTATGATTTCGGTTCATTTGGGGGATTGTTATCTGGTTTACGAATAAGTTTTGTTCTACCGCTACGTTATATTTTTGGAAATGTACCTTCAGAGATTCAGCGATTGAGAACAATTAGAATGGAGGAGCCGGCAGTCATACATGCTTGTTTAATCATTAAGTTAGATATTTTATCTTCTCCGCATAAATTTTTAATTGGCAGTAAATTTACAATATTTATTAATTCTCTTAAGGTGGGTAGGTCGGATGTAGGTGTGTAAGCAGGGCGCAGCTAGTATAATATACAGGGTGTTTGGGGCATCGGGGGTCAAAAAAATTTTGCATTAGATTAAGGAAATAGTGAAGTTATTATTATTTTTTTAACAAGATTAGCATAGCGTTCGAATAGGAATAGACCGTAGAAGTTTTGAAAAAATCCGAAGATCTTTCTTACTTTTTTTTAATAGCCGTGTAAACTTCAATGTTCAGTAAATTTTTACCACTTAAGAAAACTTTGAGGGTTAATAATAAAAAAACTAGATGACATTTGCTAGTAAATTTAGATTTGATTTAATTCTCCATCAATGCTCGTCGAAATTAAGCCTTTACTTTGAGGCTAATCCGAATAGTTTTTTTTATTTGTTTTTAAATGTATTATTTCGGGTTTTTTTGGTGAAATTACTAATATATATATACACGGAAAATCTTTTTAGCCCCCGATGCCCTAAACAACCTGTATATTTCTATATAAACTGAATCTCGGAAACGGCTCCAACGATCTTTGTAAAATTTATTACGCAGGGGATTTCTGAGGCGATAAATCAATCTAGCTAGGTTTTTTAGAAAATGTTTTCATCGATGTTTCCAGTTAATAAAAAAACCAATTAGAATACCATAATTTCGCCTTCACCTCTAAGGTGTCAATAGCTCAGTTGAGAAGGCACCATGGTTTACTAAGACTCTAATTCGACTAAAATTAGAACAAGATAAAGTAAGACAAAGGTATCTAAAATATAAAAATCCTCGGGACAAACTGGTGTATGATACTTTACGGAGTCGTTATCAAAAATCACAAAACAAATGCTACGTGAACTACAAAATTAAACTTGAGGAAAATATCCGCGAAAACCCTGAAGCTTTCTATCGCTATGTAAGGGATAAGCGTAAAGGGAATTCAAGTATACCCTCGAATATGGTTTTAAATGAGCACAGTGCCAGCTCGGGTCTCGGAATCTCTAATCTCTTCGCGGATTTCTTCTCAATTACACATACGTGTACCTCAAACTCCTACGACACCTATGCACCCAATACACCTTACGGAGGTACCCAATCTCTAGGCTGTATCACCCTTTCTGAAAAAGATATTCTAACAAAAATAAATAAACCTAATATCTATAAAGGAGCCGGCCCGGACGGAATACCCCCAGTTTTTATTAAAAAATTCGCCTTATAATATTCAATAAATCGTTGCACAGTGGCAAATTCCCGGCACTATGGAAAAGGGCTCGCATAGTACCCATTCATAAAAAGGGTAATGAAAGAAACATATCTAATTATAGAACCATATCTATATTATCATGCCTCCCAAAGTTATTTGAATCTCTTATCTGCCCCTAATAACTCACCACATAGATACTTATCTCAGTGATGCCCAGCACGGTTTCCGAAAAGGTCGCTCCACTGAAACGAATCTCCTCTCATTCACGTCTCATCTATCGCGTGAAATCGATGCGGGGTCACAAATAGATGTAGTATACACGGACTTTTCTAGCGCATTTGATAAGGTAAGTCACCCAATATTAATATCAAAACTTAAAACGTGCGGCATATTCGGTTCATTGCTTGCCTGGTTCGCCTCCTATCTCGAAGGTAGAACACAGATAGTAAACATTAATGGCTACGAATCAAAAACATATAACACGAAGTCAGGCGTACCACAAGACACTCATCTAGGCCCTATACTTTTTTTGCTATACATAAATGATATCTCTCTTGTCGTAGAACATAGCGAAATTTCACTTTTCGCTGATGATTTAAAAATTTATAGAAAAATATCTTCACATTCAGACTCCACGCTCCTCCAAAGTGATCTAAATAACCTGAGCAAATGGTGCACTACCAACAGAATGCTGTTAAATCCTGAAAAGTGTTACCATATCAAATTCACTCGGAAGAAACGACCGTACGACAATGTTTACTATATAGGGTTCGAGACGTTAAAAGAGGTTAGTGAAATTCGAGACGTCGGAGTTTTCTTCGACTCGAAGCTCCGATACAGCTCGCATGTTGACACTATCGTCAGAGAGTCCTCCCAAACCCTAGGATTTATCAAACGCAATAGTAAGGGATTCCACTATAGTACCAAAATACTATTATTTAACACCCTGGTGCGTAGCAGTCTAGAGTACGCTAGCTCCATCTGGAATCCTTTTTACCTGGTGTACTCCCAGCCGCATAGAAAATATTCAGAGAGCATTTACACGACACCTCGCCTACGGATGCGCCGACATCTCTCACAGACACTCCTACAATCAACGCCTAGCTTTTT
>LUGF01046819.1:107075-131886 GCA_001625245.1 Calycopis cecrops | reverse complement strand
CTGAAAAATAATTATTGATGGCTGTAACTGATTAAATAAACATCGTCCAGAACACGTTTCATTTTGATGCAATTCTGGACGGCGCTCCATACATTAATGGGCATTCTCCTTTGTGACACTTATAAAGTTCGTAAATCTAAATATTTAGAAGTAATTATTTTAATTTAAAAAGTTCGTAAAAAGGCTTTTTTATTGTTTTTTCAAAATTTGCCATATGTAAAATAAAAAAATATTGGAAAAAGCTATTATCTAGGCTATTATTAAGTGTTTAGTTATTTAGATTTTTTTCCTGTATTTATGAGTATTTTTAATAATTAAAATACAATACTTCCATTTGTTTAAGCATGGATTATGCAAAAAACTATTTTAAAGATCATTTGTTCATAATTATTTGACATGGCAACAATTGATATTGACAACTATTCTAGAACAAATCATATGTCATTATCTGTAAGTGTCAAAGCTGTCAATCAAATGCCTGAGAAATGAATTTGCAAAGTAAATTAAAAACATTAATAACTTATGAATACGATCTAATAGCTAGCATCTAAAAATTTGATAATTTAAAGTGTTGTTATCAGTGATATAATGTACCAAATACATACTACTTTAAGCACTTACATGCTTATGAATTTGCGATACGGGAGTCCCATACAATCCTGCCGTTATTCTTTATAAAACATATTAAATATATTCCGTTGTCTAGTACCCGTAACACAAGTCCTTACGGTACTTAGTACGGGGCTAGGCTAACGTGGTGTGTAAAGTCCACAGATATTTATTTATTTATTTATTTATTCATCTTTTATTAAGTAATTCCTGCGTAAATAAATGCCGAGGAAAGCTCGGTCATCCAGATATTATAATATAAAGAAGCTGTTATGTCTAGACCTGGGTCTATAATCGTCTAGGTTCTGGACATCGTCTAGATTTTATTTCTTTAAAATACATATTAAATGAGCTCAAACTTAATGAGGTTGCGTTATTTATTACAAAGTTCTAATGCCTTTCACCTTTCATCTCCATCATCAGATTGGTCCATGTCATAAAAAACGCATTTTCATCGAATTTACACATTTAGTAAGTCTATGCGGAAGTCTCAGTCTCAGTCATCAAAATGATTTCGACTGCTCATTTGGTCTTCTGCACAATAAAAAACATGCATGACAAATTTCAGATCAGCCGGTATCCAGGTAGTGGATCAATATTAACTTTCAAAAAGTACTGACAAACATCGGGATAGGTATTATTAAATAAAATGTAAAATTAAAGAAAATCCGAAACCTACTATTGCGTTCAGAGGCGAGGGTCTCGACTTGCGATCAGTATCCGACTTCACATGTATGACTTCAGCTTGTCGGTTTTCAGTAAAAGTCCTGTATTTATATTCGTAATTCTTTAGATCAAATTCTCTTTTGTGCTTCCATTCAAAATCGACGGTTACGTCATTCCGCGTATGAATTACTAAAAGCAAAATTAAGAATTTGGTTTATCACTATTATAAAATAGGTATTAATATTAGGTAAACTTGAATATTGTAACATTTAAATACCAGATAAGCTCTTCAGCCTTTCCTTCCAACAAAACTATCTACTTGTATTAATTTAGGATGTAGATTTAATCGAAACAATCAAAACATTACAAAATATAAACGAATGAATACTACAGTCTTAAAGTACTCATGTAGAAAATACAAAAAAGAAACAGCCAAAATAAAAGGTATTGTTGAAACAAAACTTTATCGTTAATCTAAACATTATTTCAGGTACCTTTGATCTTTAATTTTAATTTTCAAAAAAAAATATTTTACCTTTAATTTCCCAAAATGTCTGAGGAACAAAGTCTTCTACGCTTTTGTATCTTTTTACCACAAACCCGAGTGTAGGAAATTGACAGGATCCATAACTGACTGGCCTTAGATTCTTCTGAACATTCTTACGTAAATGCGCAGTTTGAAATCTTGTAAATACTCGTCCTGAAAAAAATAATATTTATAAATCAGAATTACGTAAATATGTATGTAAACTTGTAATTTATTTATTTACTAGCTTTTCCCACGGCTTCATCTGCGAACACGCTGCAATTTGGCCCTTGTCATTATATTAGATATGGAAAAGTACAAATCCTCTAAAGATCTCCCATCCCGTCCAAGGATGATCCATGAGGATATTGAAATTAATAAAACCACCCTCTGGCTGAAATTCGTGTCAAAATCCATAAATTGAGAACAGTTCTATAGAATTTATTTTTCTTTTTTTTTCAAAAAGGAGGCATTACCTTGTATTGCGACTGATATGGGAGGGTTAGGGAGCCTCCCCCCTTCCTCCCACCAGACCCTTGCGCCGAAATTCGTGCGAAACGATTCTAAACCTTAACCCTTAAAATATACTATACAGGGTTACTTTGTGGTCACCGGCCAAATTTTAAAATAAGGAAGTAAACATTATTCTAAGGGTATGTTTTAAAGAAGACGTTTCATTTCTGGCCCGCATGATGTACGCAAATCTGTAGATCGGCAAAACATCGACCATCACATTAAAAATACAAGCACATTTATATTTGATTTGGTTTTTTGGTTCAACAATAAAAACAATCTCATTATTTACGACCAAATGTTAGACGACGAACTGTCAAGTTGACGTTTAGTACTCCAATGTATGGGTAATAAACACTTCGTGAATCAAAAAACTATTATTATAGTTGATTTTAAACAAAATTGAAAGTTGATTGCTGTTATGTATATTTTTTTAAATGTCCTCACAACTGTACATCATGGAGGCCAAAGGCCCATACAAAAATGAAACGTCTCCTTTTATCGTCTAAATGTAATATTTTGTTAAATAAAAATCTATTTAAAATGGTCCTATACTGAACCTCGAATTCCTTTCTAACTTTTAAATATTTTTCAGGAAGGTAGTGGTCGTGCGCGATCAAAGACGGACGGGCCAGTCGCTTCTATGTAGTGCATAACATTATGTTTTTTAACAGCAGATATAACAGACACATTGGCTTCCGCATCCACCAAGAAACGTAAAAGTTCAAGTCAGTTACGCAAAGGATGTGGAAAGATGAGGTGGAGCAGACCTCCGCCGTACACTGCACCGCATTTAGTTTTCCAGGTTTTGGTGTCGATTATACTGCCTCTTCCATGTACACGGCCGACATTAGTTAGCTCTGTGGCCAAAGCGTGCGTAATAATAACATAATGGTCGCGCCGCATCAATTTACGATCGCAAGAATTTGACGCATCATTCAAAAATTTATTTAACCTTGAAAATATTAAATGACTGTTGTAATTGCGGTTTTTTGCCGGTATCTTTGTACATTCTGCAACTCCGTGACTTGCAAATTCAGTTGAGCAATTACTGCTTGCAAAGCGGTAAGGTTTGATTCAATTCAATTCAAAATTCAAATCAAATTAAAATTCAAAGGCATCGTTTGATTAGCAATTTCAACTACTTGAACAGAGCGCGTAGTTTCAAGTATTTTGTCCGCAATTTCCGCTAAGTTTTCAAGATCCATGACTTCGGTAACGGCGAGGACAGCCCATACTGATGACAGTAAATGTCCCTGCCAAATTATTCTGATGGTTTCGTCGGGAGTTTTGCCTCTTGCCAAGTCCATACAGGACTTCAAGCAGGCATCTTAAAAGTTGAGAGGGTTTCTGATCGCCAAGGTCAATCTCACTCAATATTTTTTATAGTTGGCGGTTCTCCAATTCCTCATATACAGCTTTTATCTAGCATTCAGGGGTCGTATTTTTTTCCTGTCATTATTCCTATAAAATTTCACTAACCGGTTGTCATCCTTTCCCAATTTTGTGTCGACAAGGTTAAACTTCGCTTCATCGCTTAACTTCTAACTTAATATATATATATATATATAATATTTTTTTATTTATTATATGTGGACATATCACACTACGTTAACCTAGCCCCGTGCTAAGTACCGTAAGGATATTAATGCTATTTTAGTAATAAGTTTATTTTATATATTATTAAAACTTTATAAACGTTTATATTTATCAGGTCTGCTGGAAGAATTTCCTCTATGGAATATGATGTACCTTTGTACTTTTCCATCTTGATTTAGTAAATAAGTTTGCTCTCTGGGTAAATAAATTGTTAAATAATAAAATAAAATAAACTATAATTTATGACAAATTTAGATGAAAAGTCATAACGTGTGTGTGCCATGACTTTTAAGCACATACTTACCAAATAAGAAGTCCAATTGTCTTCTAATTTCAACGGCGTCGCTTACATTTTGGTCGGGTTGTTCCAAGTACCGTAGGGCTCTTCTCACCGACTTTGCTGTGATTTCCGAAAACCTGGCTCGAAGTACTTTAAAATTATTTTTCACTTCTTCACAAACTTGTTTAATTTGTATACCAATATTTTCACCTTCTCTATCACAATTAGTCCAAATGATAAGACCTTCACAGCCTTTGATTTCCATCTGTAGTGTTTCCTGCAATCCAATTATAATAAAGTGCATACAGTAGATACATGTTGAGAGTATCTACATTTATATTGGCAACATTGTTTCTCCTTATAGTAGCATTATCTGTGACTTCCTCTTCTGTTTTTAATGGCCGACAATGTGGTTCAAATAAAAGTTACTCCGAATATTATAAATGTAGTAATAAACTATTTACAAGTCTGGAGACTTTTATTTACATTTATACTTCTTATTCTCGGATTATCTTATTGCTAGCTTATTATTTTATTATTCTTATTATTGCTATGTAGTAATATTTACATTAGCAGTTACTGGTTTCCCTTCGTCGAGTTGCCTGAAATACAGTTACTTTGCTTGCATATATTAAAGTACATTCAGTAGCAGTTTCTTATTCGTGTTTTATTTATTTGCTGGTTGAAAAATTGTAAACAAGTTCACGGAATTTTTTCCTCTATTCGCGGATGCAGTCGGTTTTCTGTCGGTTTATTTAGATATTTCTGGTCCATGTCGTTCAACTCTTATTATACTCGCTGCAATCTATCATATAAGTTACAGTCTGTTGGGACATCCGAACAGACATATGTACGTGTACATATTAAACGTAGGGTTTTTCTGGGTACTACCACCATCTCATTAAGCATGTCTATATTTTTTTGAGATGAGCCTCCGTTAAACAATTAATAAATGACATTTAAGGGAAGGTAAATGGAGGTTTAACTTTGCAAGGAAAATTCAAAATGCCGCAGCTGAATATCAGTCACAATTCAAAGATCTCTAAGCAGCAAGACGGGCAAAATTAAATAGTACTTACCCATCCTGATAACGAAAATGAATAAAACATAACTGTACTGACAATGAAACTTCTGTTAAATTGGTTTTAGTGAAGTGCCTGGGGGTTTTAAACTTGGATCTCTAAGGAACAGAATGAATTCACATAAGACCATCGAAATTTGATTTTTTTATACTCTAAGTTTCGACTTATATTTTGCAATTAATTATTTGATTAAATAATCAACAAAAAATATTTAAATGCATATTGGAGCATAATATTATGTTTGAAAAATGTTTTTTATTTGTTCTACGTAAAATTTTACTTAAATAGATAAAGATATATAAGATCAACATTCCATTCAATTTGAAAGACCCTAGGGACCTTGATCTTAAAAAAAAATTTTTGCCAGTAGGTACCTATTACTAATTATCCCACCAAAAACATAAATGTAAAAAAAGGGAGCCAAGTTTTTAACTTGCTATGATATTGTATCACAACAGTGAAATTTGTACTATTAAATATCGTAAAATATACATACGTACCTAGAATATCACACGGGAAATAGCTTTAAAAAATAGCTTTAAATATACTTGAGCATAGATTGACAAATATGAAGCCCACTTCGCCTTAAGTAACACCACGGGCCCTGGCCCCTGGGTGGAGTGCGAGACTCGCAGCACGCGGTTGTTAAGAATACTCATTAAGTTCCGCCGATCGCAGTTGTCATAAGTCACTAAGTGCCGCCTTTAAAAACTCAAGCAAATAAAATACGTGCATTTGTCTTTATTTACGACATTCTCAACGCACATAATAGATACTTATCAGGTGATTTAAAACGTTATACCTACCCGTCAAAAAATGCGGCTGCACGTAAGTGCAATTTCACATTATGTTATCTCTTATAATACAGTGAGTTGTTAATGTTATAATATTAAGATTACAATCAAAATATTTGAACCACTGTAACCGGGCCAACTTGTATATACATTTATTTTATTTTTTTTATTCTTTATGTACATGAAATTTATTACATGAGTTACTTAATACTATTATAAGAGAAGTACACAGGTGTGCTTAAATATACATGAGTATAAGGGAATTAAACGTCTTCTTTCTATGGAAATTCAACAATCCTCAGTTTATTCTTCTAATGATATGTTAAATCATCAAAAAATATGTTCTGGCCATAGACAATATTCAACTAAATGTGTTCAAGATTTTGACAGTAAAATTATGTATTAAGTTTTATGATTAGCCAAAATACTATGTTTGCTAAGAGGAAGGGCCACGCCACATGGATGGATGGATCCGACCGGGGAGGTACCTCTCGCATAAATGATTGCGTTGCCCCGTAAAGTGACAGCTGTGCTGTCACGTTTCGTTCGGTGTATGCTGGTAGCCCTTGGAGGAGGGAGAAGGAAGGAAGGCAACGCATTTGTATAACCTCTAGGTGGATGTCTACGGGCGTCCGTAGTTAGTAGACGTTTACCACTTATACTTAAAAACAACAAGACAAAAAAGTTAGATTAACCTACCGCAATGTTTCGATCGGTGTATACGTCACAAATTTCTGCTTTGAATAGAGCCTCATGGTCAGCTTCATTATTCCATAGGCTATATTCATTATCTTTGAAGTCTTTTTTTAAGATATATCCGGATACCGAAGTCATTACCATAGTGCAATTCTGATCCATCACCGTCGATTCAAACTCATAAATCTTAATGGACATATTTTCTCTCTAGAACAAAACAGTAAGATTTTAAATGTCCATCTCGAAATAAATAAATAATAAATCCATTTCTTTTGCATTGGATAATCTCTTTTTCCATTTCATGTAAATTATGTGATTCGCAAATAAATTATTCTTATTCTTATTCTTATTTTATGCCTAACTGCTTAATGTAGCTGCCTAAATTAAGATGTACTGTTACTGTGGCTTGAAAATTCAAGAATTAGAATGAAAAATTTAATTTATGCATACGGGTATTAACGCGAAACATACCTTAATACCCGTATGCATAAATTAAATAATCATGCAACGCGAAAGTTTAAAAGTATTAATAGAATGAAAAATTCAAGAACTGTTGCCATTGTTGTCATATTCCAGCATAACTAATTTTAGTCACAGGTAATGTCACACTGCATGCATGCATGTGTGAAAGTAGCAGGAGGCCTATAGAGGGAGGAGGAGGAAAGGAAACAACGCATCTGTTTAGCCTTTATGCGGATGTTTATGGGCGTCGATAGCCATGAAAATATCTCCGATTGCTCGTTAATCTCCTTGTGCTATAAAAAAACTAAGATGAAAGTGATAGATATAATATCATTTTTGTGCGGTTTGTAAGAGCTTGCGTAGCGTAAGAGGCGGAGAGCAGGACGCGCTTACGTAACCTATGATCGTACGGCTGTTTATATAACTGCTACTGGGGGCAAAGGCCCATGTAAAAGACTGTTGCAATGTAACAACTACTCCAGCCCCCTTATTAATAAACATAGAATAACTCTATCCAAGGAATAACCTTGTAATAAACTGACATCTGTCAAATTCCATAATTAAAAAACACAAAAAAGTATGGAATTTGACAGATGTCAGTTTATTACCAGGTTATTACTTGGATATAGTTATTCCATGTTTATTAATAAGGGGGTAGATGTTTAATGCGAGTTTCTGTTGGCAGCGCCGGCAGCCGGCGGCATTGGAGACCTTGGAGTTGAGAAAGGGGCCCTTTTGTAGGTACAAAAATGATCTTAAGGCCCTTCAGCGTCACGGGGCCTGGGGCTGAAGATCCCCTAACCCTAACCTGGATGCCGCGCTGTCTGTTGGCCTATTGCATCTCACGTCTGCAAAGCATATGGATGTATTTTTGCTTAAGGCGCTATGGGTCCCAATTGCGATCCGCCTAGTCTCTATTTTCGAGCGCCGTCCACGCAAAATTAATTTTGCGTGGACGGCGCTCGAAAATAGAGACAATATTTAGATTAATATTATTTTATAAAATTAACCATACGCTTATTTAAAAAAGTGACTCCTAAAATTTCTTCGATTACTTATTGGGAATAGATACATATTTTAGTTTTGGAAATAACTTTGATAGTTATTGAATTTGATAGTATTTTGTTAACATTAACCACAGATAAAAAAAATATGATAATCAATAGTTTTTAAAGGTTTTATTTTGAATATACGTGAGCACGGATTGACAAATTTGGAGCCCATTTCGCCTTAAATAATACTATAAAAATAAAGACTCCTATTTTTTTATTATTTTTCTTTACCTGCGAATTTTGATACTAATACTTACGATACGTGAGTTATCATTAGACAAATATGATGCTATTAATTCAGCAGCTTCTTTTGTTTGAGCTACATTTAAATACTTTAATTGTCCACTCATTGTAGATTTCAATAAATATATTAAAATATTTGATTCAAAAATGGCGCCGCTTCAAAATACTCCACAGATTTTCCTGAAAATTGAAAGCTAGATATTAATATTGGAAACCAGAAAAGCGCAATTTGAATAGTTTGCTAAAATTTCAATATTCATACAACAGCCATTATTGAATAAGGGGCTATTGAGGTTGCTATTACTTAGTAAGCCTAATGAAAATTAAGATACCTACCTACATAATATTATTTTTTTATTTATTAAAATCAATTCTATATAAAACTAGCTGCGCCCCGCGGTTTCACCCGTGTAACTTTCGATCCCGTGGGAATATCGGGATGAAAAATAGATGTTGGTCGATACTCAGACCTAGTCAATATGCTCACAAAATTTCATGACAATTGGTCAAGCCGTTTCGGAGGAGTATGGCAACGAAAACTGTGACACGAGAATTTTATATATTAGATTTACAATAAATTTGGGATGCCTATAATCAATAAGTAAGTCATATAGCTATCAGGGTTCATCATTTATAGCCGAGCGATAGACAGAGAAACGAACAGGAAAGTCTTATTAACATGTCTATACGAAAGGCAAATATATTCTTTCTACATTTTTTCTATCCAAAAACTGCTATCAACCTCGATGAGAGTAATCCTATTCCAGCCCTTTACAATATTGATATTTGTTTAAGGACTTTAACGTGAACGAAGTCGCGGGAAAATGCTAGTATATAACAATAAATGACGTTAGAAGTTTGTTTATTTTTTTAGTCTCTTCCCTTTTAAAATAGGTAACAATTTTTTATATTTAATAGGTTCTTCTTTGTCCATCTCTTTCTTAGATCTCTTTACTCGGTGATAATAATCAGTGTAGCCATGGTTGTGTATGTAATGTTTTATTAATTGAATTAAAATGAATTATATTTTATAATCATTTTTATTGAAAAGCATTCTACAAGTCTCTTACACATAAATTATTATAAATGTGCTTATTTTCATGCTCCTTCGTCCGCGCAATTTTCGTAAAAAGGAGTCCGAAGTTTATGCTTCACGTATTAAAATATAAATATTAAATACTCCATATTTGATTAAAGTAAAATATGAAGTTGTTTTTCAGAAATAAGCATATTCACATAAACAGTATTCCTTCTAGAACAAAAAAGCTCATTAACATTTAAATATAAACATTTATACTTACTAAATTAAAATAAAATAAAAAAGTAATAATATGATTATCTATATAAAGTTGCAAAATAATCACTGGCTAAGGTTTTATACACTCAGACTGAGACAGCGACTCATGGCACGGCCTGACTACTAAGTGATACGTTGTATTGTTTGCAAATATACAAATGATAAAATAGAGATGATATGCATAAATTAAGTAATCATGCAACGAGAAAGTTTAAAAGTATTGATAAAATAGAGTGCGCGGCATGCAGATCTTCTATAATCTTTATTCTACGAAGGACTTATCACAGAAGTCACTGGGACTGTATCATAATTCCAGAGAGTTCGAGTCCAACCGTATAAGTCAGCGTGAAGTTTGCGCTCAGTAGCTTGAAACTACGATCTCTTTGAGCCAGTTTAGCGAAGAAACGAACGAAGAAGGCTTCTGTATGTTTAACCCTATAATAGGGAGGGACCACGGAGCAAAAAGGATGCATTGATTCCCAGGCCATAGAGTCCACACACCTGCTGCCTCTGTCACCAAGTGACAACCGAAGCCCAAAGACAACCGTCTGTAGGCATCACCTTAGCATCAAAGAACCTGACTTCTCACTCACAATAAAATACACTATTGTCTTCTCGAGCGGGTACGATTTACGTATCAGGTGGTTTACCGGGCTATGCGACCGCAGGGCGCAGATCAACTTGACTAGGGCTACCATCTCATAAATCTGTCAACCAGGACAAGACACGTTAAAACCCCGGATTTCGGAGCTTCCTACCCGGTACAGTCCGGGTAGGAAGCTCGTAGTAGCTCGAAGGAAAGGTAGTAGCTCGGGGAAACCCGGATGGATGACAACCCTAAATTTGAGCAACGCTAACATTTTTGATCTTTAATAATTATTATTGTAAGCTTATTATAATACTAGCTTCCGCCCGCGACTCCGTCCGCGCGGATGTCGGTCTTCGCGTGGATGGATTTATTTTTTTTCTACGTATTTTTCCAGGATAAAAAGTTTTATGCCCATTTTATGCCCAGGATAATAAAGTATAATTATACCAAGTTTCATCGAAATCGAACCGTTAGTTTTCAAGTGATGCTTGAACATACAGACAGACAGACAGACAAAAATTTTTTTAATCGCATATTTGAGTTGGTATCGTTCCAGTAACACCCCCTGCTATTTATTTTTTCAATATTTTCAATGTACAGAATTGACCCTTCTACAGATTTATTATACAGGGCGTCCCACGGCTATGCCACATGAATGGAAAGTACCTTAAATATTAAAGATAGGATATTTTACTGAAAGAAGACATCGTTTTATTTTTAATAATAAGTAGAACTGCATTCACAGATTTTTTAAAAATCGCCTACCTCAACCGGGAATCGAACCCGCCAAATGTGATAGAAAAATTACATGTATTTTATAGAAGCGTTTGAAAGGGCTACTCTTAAGCATTATTTTTTCCTAAATAACTAGCATATTAAATAAAACTAAGATCATAAAATTTGATATTTTATTTAAAATTTTGTTCAGGGAAATTTCCTTTGACTGGACCATGCCATTAGTTGTTGGAAAATTAACATTATCATTTCAAAGACCTACCCACTTAAGATTCGAGATTTCCGTGGTGTAAGTACATGATAATAATAAAGCGATACATGAAGTGTAGTTGTTGGAACCATTAGTTGTTGGAAAATTAACATTATCATTTCAAAGACCTACCCACTTAAGATTCGAGATTTCCGTGGTGTAAGTACATGATAATAATAAAGCGATACATGAAGTGTAGTAGGTACTTATATGCATTTCTTCATGAGCTCACAATTACCATGCAACTGGCTGATATTAGTAAAAATAAATAATTCGAAAATGGAACACGTAAATTTACAATGGCGTACCAAAATAATTTGGATTTAATCCCTACTAATATTATAAATGCGAATGTAAGTTTGTTTGTTACCCTTTCACGCGAAAACTGCTCAACCGATCATCATGAAATTTTGTACACATGTTCTTGGAGGTATTAGAAGTAACATAGGATAGCTTTTATCCCGAAAAAATGTTCCTGAGGGATGCCATGGAATGATTTTCCACGATATCGAAATTTACGCGGGCGAAGCCGCGGGGCGCAGCTAGTAGAAGCATACTTTTTAAATCACAAAGTTATTTCATTAGCTTTACGGTGGCACCGCGAAAGATATCCCGATAGACACACACCATCTCGATTTGTGTTGAAAAGATTGGTGGATAATTTAACAAATTTAGGACGGATCGCTTACAGCAACCACAGCAGCAGATAATAAACGTCAGCGATGATGAACTCAACATTCTGATTTACTTTGAAGCGTACCCGAAGAGTTCAGTGAGGGAAGCTGAAGAAGAAATTGGACTTTCAAAGAGTAGAATACATCGCGTTCTGAAAAAATACAAGTTTAAAAGTTATGTTGAAGGGCGATTAGTGCAAAAATTACGGCCGTGAGATGCTGAAAGACGACTTAATTTCTGTCAACATATCAAAATTGGAGGATTGAGGATCAAAATTTTTTAAACACCATTTGGTCAGACGAGTCAAACTTTAGTAACAACGGTACATACCGTTGTTACTAAAGTTTGACTCGTCCGGCGGCGTAATAATCGCATTTGGTCTAGACGGAATCCCTTACGAATCCATGAGACTAATGATCAAGTGCGTTTTTCTTTCAACTGTTGGTGTGGGATTGTAAGTAACTGGGTTCTCTTAATACATTTTTACGAAGAAATTCTGAACACAGAAAGATATCTAGAAATACTTGTGATTTTAAGAAATGAGATTAATAATCTTCCTGATGCAGATCGACTAAATCTCATATTCCAGCAAGATGGTGCTCCGGCCCATACCAGTAGGAGAACAGCCGAGTTTCTTAATGAAAATTTTCCTTCCTGGTTCGGCACTTTTGGACAAATTATATGGCCACCGAGATCTCCAGATCTAACCCCACTTGATTTTTTTTTATGGGGATATGTAAAAGATTTAGTTTACAGGAACCGGTACAACAGTGTGCAGGAGTTACAAAATGAACTTAGACGTATTATTTCAAACATTGCATGGTGGATGCAAAAATAAGTAAATCGACAGGGAGAGAAATTATTAAAAGAGTGAGAATTTGTATACAACAGAACGGATCACATTTTGAGCATTTGATAAATTATTTTTTTTTTTTAAATAAAAAATTTTATGATCTTAGTTTCATTTAATATGCTAGTTATTTAGGAAAAAATAATGCTTATGAGTAGCCCTTTCAAACGCTATTATAAAATACATGCAATTTTTCTATCACATTTGGCGGGTTCGATTCCCGGTTGAGGTAGGCGATTTTTAAAAAATCAGTAAATGCAATTCTACTTATTATTAAAAATAAAACGATGTCTTCTTTCAGTAAAATATCCTATCTTTAATATTTAAGGTACTTTCCATTCATGTGGCATAGCCGTGGGACGCCCTGTATAGTATAGTTATAAAAGGTCGACGTAAGAATCATTTCGCTGCTGCAGCCTGCAGCTATGGTATGAATCATGCCAAAACCGTTTCGCGCCAAAAAAACTGACAAGAAATTTAAGGACTGTGTAATCTTATAAATTAATAATTCGGTATAGATAAGAATACGCCAAGCGGCAACGATATAGCTACAAACAAAAGTCAAAACGAATAAACATAATCTTTATCTAAAAAACACTTTTTAGAATTGACAAACAATATGTAAATGATAATGGCACATGAGTGTTCATTAATTAATAGATTATTAGTTTGCGCGGGAAATATTAATAATGACTCATTGTTTCAATTGAGTCATTTGCAAAAATACAGGCATTAGGAGAGAGAGCAAAAGCTTATTGTTGTAATAAGGTTGTCAAATGCCGATAATTAATATTTGTTATACTCACATTACATACAAATAACTTGTATGTCTGTTACGCAAACAAAATATAAATCATAATATAACAATAAATTTAAATTCTAGTTGTACATATTGAACCATTTATTTACTATTTTCACAAAATAAACGTGACCACTAACAAAGTTGTTGAGGTAGGCAGGCAGCCGCGCATCGAAGTGCGCGAACGCATCGCAATTATTCTAAAAATAAATCGAATTCGTTCGCTGCTGCATTATGGCGCGAAACGACTTAAATCGCAGCTCTTTGTTGTCAAGTTTCCCGCTTTTTTTACTACACATGTAAAAAAATTCTACAGCATATTTACACAAATACACAGCAATATTACACAAAACTCAACACCATAAAATATAAACGGAAACAAAGTGAAACAAGTACATACACAAAAGAAAAACATATTTAATTTCACCGTAATTACTTAATAGTGACTCACATTCACTGAACTTCACAGCACTCCGGCGGCGCCGACGACGGTCGAATGTCGACTGGATCACAGAACAATTAATATACTCTACAGAGGACTGGATGTTGATATGAATTATGAAGTACGAACTTAGTCTGACCTAGAGACTGTGAACGGAGGGAATCCCTGCGTATATAATGATATTCTTTTTTTAAAACCTGCAGTCAGAGAGAATGTAATCACTACGTTTACGTTCTCTCTGCCTGCAGTTTTGTATTGTCTGTATACACTGTCTATGAGCCAAATAAAAAAAAACGTATTGATGATGACGATCATAATATGTAAGCAATATGTTTCAGTGCAATTTTTTTTTTCTCTAATATTTTTTTAATATCTGTAGTTCTGCAAACTACTTTAAGTAATTAACTCTATGGCTCTACATTTGGATTTGTAGTTTGGCTATGATATGGCACGGTCAACATTGTCATTACCATCGTTACGTTTATGTCTATGCCGCTATGGTGAGACTTTTTAGGATGCATGTCGAGTCTTAAATTATTTTAATTTATTGATGTTTTTTTTATTTATTAACACGTGATTAAGAACCATAGACCATAGACCATAGATAAATAAAAAGTAAAGAACACGCGATCGACATCATACATTTCGCAGTTCGAACTATTGCTATACATTTTCGTCAGGCAAATACTAATGCATGCACTGCACTCTTTTTTAACGTATAAGGGGACAAATGAGCAGTCGGAAGGCTTTAGACAACTACCGACGCCCGTGGACATCCGCATGGTTGTTACCCTCTCGTCCTCGTTCCCTCCATCGGGCCAAGGGCTACTCGGTACTCGGACGGTATCACGTGAGCGAGAAAGGTAGCGAGCGGTAGCATAAATATAACTTATATAGGATGCTGATGTTTAATTAAATAATTAAAATTATGATGTTTGTTGCAAGAATAGAGAAAAGCACTTTGCCCACTCGTCTTAATACAGGTCTCTTCGACGGTATTCTGAAACGCAGTCACTGCTTCCTCGGCGTCTGTAAAACGTATTCCTTTAAGTTTTTCTTTTATTTTCGGGAATAAATAAAGATCGCAAGGTCGGGGCTATACGGCGGGAGACAAAGTAATTCCACGTCTGATGTAGCCAAATTAGTCGATAGCTTGTCTTGCGGTGTGCGACGAGGCGTTGTCGTCATGAAGGAGAATCCTATTGCGAGGTCGTTTCTCCCGAACTTTTTCCAAGACAAGTGGCAAACAATTGGTAGTGTACCACTCTACAGTAACTTTTTTTGGATCCTATAAATCAATTGTTGCGTAATAACCTGTATTTCCGAAGAACGAGGCCACCATCTTTTTTTCCCACGCTTCGACCTCTCTTCACTTTAGTTGGCAACTCTTCGGAAGGAAACACCCACTGAGCAGACTGTCTTTTGGTTTCCGGATCATAACAGTAAATCCTTTCGTCAACTGTAAGTACGTCGAATACAGTGTTTGAGCCACCTCCGTCAAATCTTTAAACCATTTCACGGCACCAATCAACACGGTGGAGTTTTTGGGCTTCGGTCAAATTATGAGGTATCCACCGGGCACAAAGCTTCCTGACAGCTAAATCTACATGGAGGATTTTGTGAACTTGAGTTATACCGATCCTTAAGCTTGTCCGAATCTGCTGATATGTCACTCTTTTATCAGTCTCTATCATATGCCGCACAACACTGATGTTATCTTCAGTCGTCACAGTAGAAGGCCGTCCTACAGATCATCGGTGAGATTAGTGCAACCACGTTTAAACTAAGTTGTAAACAGTTGTAAATAGTAGCACGAGATGGGGCTTCATCGTGAAAGGCCAATCGAAGTCTATCATAATTTTCTTGTTGACTTCAATGACATCGAAAGTCATAAAAAATCATTGCACGAAAATTTTCTCGCGTTAAATAATTCATGCTGACGTGACACAGCCAATTTTCTATTTGCCGCCAAAACGTAAAACAAATGACAAAAGAATAAAATTCATATTCAATAATATAACGAAGAGTTCCAGTTTCAAAATTCGAACTTCCTTTTTTACTATATTGTTTGCAAGTGGCCAGTTCTAAATACTTTTAGAGTGACCCTCGTATCTGCCACAAACTGTGCCAGTTATCCTTGCGAGATGTGGATCTGTTTCCTCTCCAAGTTTCTATTTACCGAGTAAGACGAGTTTACTGAGTGATGATAAAATCTTATAATCAAACAATAGGATGGTAAGAAAGCCGTGGCAGAGGAGCAACCTATTATTTGCCTAAATTTCTAAGCAAAGCAAACATACTATCTAAAATAAATAATAATAAGATTTTTTATTAGGCTATGTAGATGCGTAATGTACTGGACACCCATCATTTTGAAGCCACATCTCGTTTCTTATCTCCTGTGGAACGTCTTGCAATAATCCAGGCAAAGTATTTATTAAAAACTCCAAATACATATCTGAGCCATAGCCAATCCATTTCATTTTAATTGTATTGCAGTCTTTGTGCCTCTTTTACCTGATGATCCTTTTTTTTTTAATAAAATTGACCCAACATATTTGTCGCATGTAACAATTAGAGCACAACAATTATAAATTTGAACACTTATTACTATGGAGTTTATTAAGTTATCTAATATCTTTAAACGAGCAATTCTTGTATATTTATATAAATATGTGTAATCAGGATCTCGGAAACGGCTCCAACGATTTTCGTGAAAGTTACAGATTAGGGGTTTTTCGGCTCAAGGAATCGATTTATCAAGGTCCCAGGTTCGAGAACAGCTCGGTTCTCAAAATATAATAATATATAAATAATATCAGCACCATCTATATTATATTATATTTAATTATGGTTTTTTTACTCCTCAATAGATGGCGGAATTCCGTCTTTTTAATTTTTTATCCGAGCGAAGCTCGGTCAACCAGGTACTATTTTTTATACTGAAAACAATCTGTTTTTCTTTTGAAAAACAGATTGTTTTCAGTATCTATTTACCGAGTAAGACGAGTTTACTGAGTGATGATAAAATCTTATAATCAAACAATAGGATGGTAAGAAAGCCGTGGCAGAGGAGCAACCTATTATTTGCCTAAATTTCTAAGCAAAGCAAACATACTATCTAACTCCTTATGAGCGGCCCCATATTGTTTGTGTAAAGTATCTTGATAAAATAAAATCATGATGACAAAATTTTATAACCATTTTTAACAATAGGTACTTAAAAATTTAAAATTCTGGCCTTGATATTGATTTCGCTCCTATAATTTAATATTGCTAGTAAAGTACACATTGTAATACCTTTTTAGAATCTACACACACTAGACTATTTATTAAGATCATGGGCAGCTCTAGCACCGTACTTTTTTTTTCACAGTAAACTATCAAAAGTTGACATTAAGAAAAAAATTGGTAAAAAAAATCTTAAAATGACGATTTTGAAAATGTTTAACATCAAAAATACCTAAAATGTTACTAAAATTAAATAGCACACGTCTTTAGAAAAATAATACTACAAAAATAACAAAGAAATACCTAAATTTGATGAAATGGCAACAGAATGAATGAAAAAAAAAGTAGCGAAATTTATAAAAAAGGATAAAAGGCTAAGCCATTTTCATACGGTAAGGAAGTCTGGAAAAAACTACGTTTTTCTTACAGTTTTAGACACGTACTAACTCCAGGCCACGGGTTATCCATTATTTACGACACACCCTGTATATGCTTTGCCATATCTGCATAAGTAGATCTATGTAGGTATATCTCTGTAGATCTCTACGATATCTCTAAACAGCCGTAGTCAAATTTCGGCGAAAACAACATTATTATAATAAATTCGGCGAAGTTAAAGGAACTGTAATATAAGTAGCTACTTTTTCTTTGATCTCGTAGGTTCTACATTGAACAATACCCAAAACGACTTCGGGTATGATTAGGATAGTTCTGGATTAAGCGACAACAACTGTCACTGCTGCGACCCATGTACATGTACAAAATAAGAATATTTTATATATTCGTATGATAAGATATAACCAATGTTACTTTCAGATAACGTTGCTTATTAGTAAAAGAATGGTTCAAATCGTAGTACATTTGGAGCCCGAGCATATACATATAAGCAAAGAAAAAATATTTTATCTACACTAATGTTGTAACATTCTACTTATGTTTCCAATACTTGACTTATAATGACTACTGTTATAGCTCAGACAACAAAAAACTCAATTTGACATTATGTTATATTATCCAAATCGATATCGTAAAATCTCATTATAACACTGTGTGAGAGCGAGAGAGAGAGAGTGAGTGGTGAGATAGCCTTATGTCAAAATCCTAACAGCGCGCGTTCGCTCCTGATTGGCCCTGTGTGGCTGCAGCTGCGCTCTCATTGGTTCAATGCCAGCTTGCAAAGGATTTGCGAGAAAGAGACAAAGCTCTACAAAAACATGAAAGCAAACATGGACGCCACAGACAACGAATAATCTACTGTTTAGTAGAAATTTAAAAGTAAAGTCATGTGATTTTTTCACATTATATTTCAACATTGAAGCTAGTATTTTATTAACATTGAATTATAAAAAGTATATATTTACGCGCCGCAATTTTTGCAATGAAATTAAAGTATTTAATAAAAATATTTATCTTCAAAGAACATTACATTTTAAATCGTCGGTAAAGCAGTCGTCGCCACGTCGGTCAAACAGTCGCCGGTCTGACTTGACTAATTCTATTATTCAGTATTAGCGAAAATCAAATAGTTTTAGAATTAATATGATTAATATTATAAAATAAATACATATTATTATATAAAAGTTGAACAGACGAGATACTGTAAAGTTAAATATTACAAAATATTGATATATTGTATTAGAGTAAACAACAAAGTTTTGTGTTTAATATTAAGTATAACAACTTGAATATGTTTTAGCAAGTTTTAGTGTTAATACCGGTGTGGACAAGTGTTATTAAGATAATCTTAATGTTTGTACCATAACTTAATCAAGTGTTTGTGTCCTGTGGAAGAGCGGAGTATCCCACTACAGGTATTTATTTACTTATAGGGTTTTCTCCAAACATTGTATTAGGCATTTAAGTTTTGCTCAAAGAAATAAATAACTTATTATTATTGTTATTATTAGTGAAGATAAAGTAGTGTATGCAACTGCATATAACACGGGTATTAAAACACTTGTTAACTATTTTGAAACTCGCTTTCGCTCGTTTCAAAAAATCCACTCGTGTTTTAATACCCTTCATTATATGACAGTTGCATAAACTACTATTATAATATTAGATACCTAGATCCGACTGCTGAGGGGCAACCTATATTGTAATAAAAACATAAGATATTATGGTAAAATAAAATATTAAATACAAATAGGTACTTATAAGATTTTAAAATTTATTTTTTTTCATTATGAAAATTAATTGTAATAAAATCCGTCAAAATAGTTTTATTACAATGTGTAATATTTGCGTAAACTTATGAAACCATTATGAAAATTAATATTGATATTAAAAAAAAAGACTCAAAAAGGTTATAACCTAGTTACATCTCTATGTATAAGCTTACGTATATAGACTGTCTATTGTCTTCAAAGTCTAGTACCTATTAAAATATGAATTTGCAAATTTGAAACATTTTGAGTAATTTAAGCATTTATTTTTAATATTATTAAAAATCTATCTTTAATTAATTAATTATAATTAATATTAAAAATAAAATTAATTACAGAAACACAGTATATAAAGAAGGACCGATCAAAGGACGGATTTTTTACGGATGTCCCAATTATGACAATTAAAGGGAAAGGTGTTTCTAGTTTCACTGGGCTGAGAGTGACAGTGGTATGTGCTCATTTTTAAAATATCACAAGAGAGTTAAGACCAATAGGGCAATATTAAATAGTAAAAATGCTGCAAAAATTGAATTGCTAATACCTGAAACTTCGCGTTTATTAGGTACACATTTTGTAATTGCTTTACGGGTTTTACCACGATAAAATATTTATTAAGGGTAATAGAGAAAACATATACTTTAGCTCGTCGTTTCTTCCAAGTTACACCAACCGTGGTCACGAGTCGACTGCTAGTAGCCAACAGTTAAAACCCGTAAAGTAACTACAAAATCTATTAGTTAGATAGTTTGGTGAAATATTTTCTTTTACACTCTAATTTCCGCATTCCAGATATTGAACTATACACTGCGATGAACCAGTTTGTGAACGCAGATGATGACTGAAAGGATAAGAGTAAGGTTTGGTTGTACAATGTATAATACGAATAATTCTTTTAAATTGGTTATTAATGGAACGTCAGCAGAAATGACACAACAAGGTTAACTGGCGGGGCCCGAGGCTTGAGGACCTTTGAAATAGCGGCCACTTTTATGGGTATTAAAACGATGTTAAGGCCTTTCGAGGCTGGGGGCTGCAGCCCACCTAAGCCCCACCTGAATCCGGCTCTGGGCACTATTAACATCTGCGCAGGTCACAGATGGCTCGTCTATAGATCGATGCCTTTGGGGCAGTGTGGAAACCACCAGGTCCAAGTAGTCAATAGAAACATGAACGACGATAGATTTTAAATTTAGCGGCAGTTGAGTCGTTGGATACCACAGTCGCTGGCGTTTCTGGCAAGAAGACTGCTGAAGTTGCTGAAGGGATTCAATTCAATAAGAATTCCAAAATGGCGGAAACTGCGAGGATACCATCGAGTTGGATTCAGGAGCCGTTTTGGTGTGAAAGAGAAATTTCTTATATTAAACTTCTACAAATCGCCTCGCATTCTATGATTTTGTCAACAATTTATTTATGGGACAATGATATATAATAGCTCTTCTTCTTTGGTTAGCAATTAAAAATTAGACAAGAAATCGTTTCATTTTATTATATAACTTCTGTTCAATTTTTAGTTAAAGTTTCACTTTGAGCTTCTTTTGGTGTTGGGAGCCCATCGCATTTTACCGCGGGCCTCGAGCGGTATAGTTACGCCACTGTTTGTTTGGTATATGTAAATTCATAAGCAAGCAATAAATAGTAAAGGTGATTGTTTTATTATTATTATATAGCTATTATTATTAACTTCACATTTTTTTTAAATACTATATGGGGACAAACGAACAAACGACCATTTACATGACTACCGACGCCCAAGACATCCGCATAGAGGTTATAATGACGGGCTGCCCTCCTCCATCTCCCCACCTCCATGGGACACCGGCTACTTACACACCGCACGAAGAGCGACAGCACAGCTGTCACCTTACATCGATGTCGTCTAAGCGAGAGGTACTTCCCCGGTCGCGCCAGCCCAATCCGGAATGCATCGATCATAATAAATTATTAATTTTCATTCCAAAGAGAATATAACTAAAATTTATAAGTAATCCTACTTCGAATATAAAACCACCATTTAAACCGGTGGTAATTATGAATACACGCTTGATAAGAACCGACGCGAATTGCATATGACTCACTTAATCTACACGAGTGTCGAGCGCAAATAATATAAATAATAAATATCTATTTAAATAAATAATATAAAATAACAGAGAAGTTTTTGTAAGAGCCAGGCATGGAGCTCTTACAAAAACATGTAGCCGAATTGTAGAAGGGATAAGGTAAGGGCCCAAGGGGAGCAAAGCATCTGCATAACAATCATGCGTATGTCGGTACACATTATAAAGGACTGCTCCGACTGCTCGTGTGACATTATTCTATAAAAAATACAAATAGGTCATAAATAAAACACGCTGTATAAATGCGTAGAGTTTATTATGATAAAGATACACTCAACATCTACAACTACTTACATAGAGTATCTAACGAACTGTACATCCCGATAACATAGGCATGTACCTATAACGTAACATCAATATAATATATGTAATATGTTACCGGAAATGTATGAAATCTAGGCATTGATATACTGACTGCAGCACCATCTGGCGGGCTGTTTTGTAAATCTAAACCATTCTCATATCCCCTTCAAATTTCAATACACACAAAAAATTTCGTCAAAATCAGTCGCTTAGGAGCAGTTCGAAATAGCTTCGGAATTTTATACATTTCCTATGAAATGTATACAATTCCTTAGATTCCATACATTTCCGGTACATCAATCTGACCTCCTGAATGACGCCGATATTGGGAAGGAACGTACCATGCTGTCATTATGTCGACATGCTGGCTTTCCACAAGTGTAAAAATCACATTACTTCGAACATATTGTACAAATATTTATACGATTGCACTGGGGGCCAAATACACGCAAAAAGCTTGCAGCGCTCTCGTATACTTCAGCAATGCATTCAGAGTGCTGATGGGAGACCCGATTTTGCAGTACGTCCGTGTTTGAGGCGGAGCGGGTTGATTGATTATGAGCTTTGAGTACCTATTTTAAAAAGCGAAGAGACCACATACAGACGCGGTTACATTTTGCCAAAGTTAAAAAGACCGATGGTCCAAGTAGGAGAACCACAAGGACTGCAAGGCGATTAACACACTGCACCGGTCACCGCCGCGTCGGGCGGAGGCGGTAAAGCGGATTTCGTAGCTCTGCTCCGCGCGGTAAGGCGGTTTTCGCACCTGACCGTGCGGATGTGATGGATTTTACGCGGTTTTGACCAGTTCGATCCCAGACACTGACAAGAATGGACGCTGAAGCGCACAGCGGCGGTGAGCGGTGCAGTGTGAAACCCGCCTAAGGTTATTATTTAGCGACTTATTCTCGTTGAAAGATTTAATTAAGTCCCTTTCCCTTTTTTCTTACAAATAAATCAAATGTCTCCCAAAGTATTAGAGTAATCTAGAATCTTTTTTACAGACCTCAATACATAATCAAAGCGTGTAGGTGAATAAGATATTCTCAAGCTGAAATTGTAGAGTATTATGTCGGAAACTGCTTTATAGCATAATACATCTATTTTGTACCCATATTCGAGTAAGTAAAACTATTATCTCATTCTGTCTTTCTTTCCTTTATCATTTAGAAAGACCTATCCAATGTCACTACCTACACACGCCAAATTTTTATCTCTCAGTTACATGTATAGAGTTCTAACATAAAATAATTTTATTATTTCAGAATCATACTACATTATTTTGTAGTAGTTCAAAAGTATACGTACCAAATATCACCCAAGGTCACCTTTAAGGTCACCGCACACATATCAACAAGGAAAGGGATCGTAACCGTATCTCCTCGAGCCCTTCAGTATTCTTTGTATGAAACACCATACTGCAACGCACACTAATAGGAAACGTAACGTAACCGTATCGCCTTCGCTTTTCGAGGCGAGGCTTTCGAGGTTCCCATTCCTAGTTGATATGTGTGCGGCGACCAGTAGTCTCCGAAAGCGCTGCAGCTATTACTTGTACTTTGTGTTCACCATTTCTGTTTCCTACTTTTCTGTTTTAAAGAGCCCAAACTCTGTGCCTTCTGCAGGTCTTGCTCGGCTTCAACCGTTTTGTCGGTCATCATGTCGAGCAATATTTCAAATTTCAACCTTAGCATGTTGTTCTCTTCCTCCAGCTGTTCCAGCTCTTTCTTCAGGCGAATATTTTCTTTGTGCGCAATCCCAGCTTTTCCCGATGCTGTGAATCAAGTTTCTATTTTGAATATCACAAAAATGATAATTAGTTGCCAGATTCGCCGAAATTATCCCGACATTTTGTGTGATGTCCGAAAAAAAGATAAGATACGGTAAATGCTTTATTCAGTCTTTAAAATTTTGAAATTCATACTCAAAATAATAGTGTTTAATTTTTGACTCAACTATAAACCGAAAATGTCATTTTTTAAATTTTTGCTTCACGTATATCGACGGGGTTCTATTAGTTCTCCATCTGGTAACCCAACCTGAGGGTCCCCGGCCATATACATATATCATTAGTATGATAATAAACAAGTTTTATGTTTACATTAGAAGCACGATAACGTGCAAACCAGTTTTAAAGGTATTGGAATACATGAGGTAGGTACCTCCTATTTTTATATCTTTCTTAATAAAAATACCTACATTTATTTAGATATTGTACTTTTTTCAATACATAATTTGTTAAATAAAATAAATTATAATGATATAATATAAGTAGATCCTATCAATATCTGTGATAAGGGATGAAACAAAATGGGTCTCTTAACGCTGTATGGCGAAGCTAAGCGCAGGCGATTCGACTATTGAAATTATACATTCGCGACTTCTAGAGACCTGATTTTTTATAGTATAAGGGAACAAACGAGCAGTGCCATTTACAGGATTGTCCTCGAACCTCCTCCCTCCTCCATGGGCCACCGGCTACTTACACACCGCACGAAACGCGACAGCACAGCTACCTTACGCTGATATCGTGTAAACGAGGGATACCTTCCCGGTCGGTCCCCGGTAATTCGGCTGCATACATGCATGGAGCGTGACATTACCTCTATAACTGAACCTATGAAATGATAATATCATTCAAAACGAGAATAAAACAAAAGATAACATGGCTGATATGAATTGCCGACGCTACGTCACTGCTTATAATCAATTAATTAATAATTCAGCATTATTAACTGATTAGTTCATTCATGACGATGATTGTGAAACTGAATACTCACGCTGGATCGCATACTACATCATTAAAGTAATAACAAATCAGTCAGTCATC
>LUGF01046819.1:82818-103621 GCA_001625245.1 Calycopis cecrops | reverse complement strand
ATACACAGTACAATAGTTTTTTTTAACATAGACAAACGAGCAGTCGGGGCCATTTTCACGTCTATCGACATGATAGATAGAGGTTATACAGACAGATCGCAAAATGTGCAACTACGATATTTATACCCTCCCATAGGATAATATATAGTAAGAGGTAGTGCCATACTGCATGCTTGCATGCAGCCTAATTGGGCCGATGCGATCGGGGAGGTACCTCTCGCTTACACGAGAATGGCGTAAACTGTAAAGGGACCGATGTGCTGTCGCGGTTCGTGCGGTGTTGAAGTAGCCGGTGGCCCATGGAGATGGGAAGAGAAAGGAGGGCAGCGCATCTGTATAGTCTCTTTGCGGATGTTTATAAAATGGCTCCGACAACTCGTTTGCCCCTCTATAACATAAAAAGAGAAAACCCACTCATTTAATAAGTAGCTTATATTTTTCTCAATAAAGAGTTATTATTTTGATAATAATCGAACATGGTTTATTCAGATAGGTTTAGTAAAACCTGAAATTGATCCGATACCTGGAATCCACTGTCCTTCGTCGAAAGTGAGCTCAAAATCGCCGAGTTTCAATTTCAAAGGCGGCACGTCCATCGCCAGCTCCCTTGACGCGTAGTCGCTCCCGAATTCATTCTTCAGCACCGCCGTGTCTTGTTTCCTCACAGGAATCGTTTTCGGCGTGAATTTGTTGCTAAATAACGGCATGACTCAAGCTTGGCTAGTTTAGAATCATCCAAATGTCAATTGTTTATTGTTTACGGTAAGCCGTCGCCATGGTGACGTGGTTTTGCTTTTTCTGATCACTTGAGGCTATAACTCGCACTACAAATCCTTTCATTTTATTATAATTCTAAATCGAAGCTCCAATTAGTTATTTCATACGTACAGCTTGGTAAGAGTCTAGCGCGATGACAGCGAGAACTAAAAATTTTTAATTATGGCAGCACTAACTTACTTGTCAACTATGTCCCTATGCAAGTTGTTTTCATAGGCTTTTTAAGTTCTCAACGATCGTCGCTTATAATAGCTGTTTAATTAAAGTGAATATTTTATGAATAAGGCAAGGTAATTCAGTTACAAGTGATCAAAAGGCTTCTTTGCCTCGCTATAATATGAATAATGTGTTCTGTGGGCCCGGTACAGTTCATAGCAGGGCCCGTAGAAATTGCTAGTTTTGCTAGGTACTTAGGTAATCCCGCCTGTACATATTATCTGTTAGGGATGGAGGATGCGGGAAAATAAAACATCAAATATAATAAATTAATACTGTTCTTTACTAAACTGTTCCATTTTAACATTGTAAAAGTACAATAAATAAAAAATCAAAATTTTATACAAAAAAAGTGTAAAATATTCTTGTATATTTTGTAATACTGGTGATCATAGACAAACATAGAAAATTCGAGAAAGTTATAATAAATAGTGGAAGTGTGCTTAGATCTAGTTATTATTAAAATAGGCAATTTTATTGCTCAAACATTGATCCATAATAATTTAACTTGTTCACAATTACAATAAAACTAACGTATATTTTACAACTGCGACGTTACGGCTATCTCACAACGTCCTCAGTTTTATTGCAACGGGTAACATTGGTATGTTCATAATTTCAGTCTACATAACATCACAGCTGGCAACACCAGAATAGCCGACCCCATGGTGTAAGTGACGGCGGCGCCATGGTACCAGTACACTGAAATAAATACCATACGTAAGAGACGGGATATATAATGAGGGACAAGGGAAAGTGAGAGTACGGCTGAAAAGAAAGTTAGCTTAGAAGGAGGTAGCGCTACGCTGAATGCATACAGGCTAGTGATGCGACTCGAGTAGGAATTTGCGACTCGAGTCACTCGAGTAAGATTTGTTCCCTTACTCGAGTTACACTCGAGTAAAAAATTCACTCGAGTAAAAATGTCACTCGAGTAAAAATGTCACTCGAGTGTCGAGTTCAATCGGCGCGACGAGTTCACTCGGTGACTCGAGTTCACTCGGTAACTCGAGTGCAAGTTCACTCGAGTGGGGTTTCTTTTCACTCGAATACGAGTTTCACAATATGACTCGAGTGACTCGAGTAAAAATATGACTCGAGTCGCATCACTAATACAGGCTAGCACGACCGGGGAAGTACAGTCACGAACAATAGTAATATACATTTTAGTACCTTGTCATAATTTGTATATTTGAAATTCCACATTGCTATTGCTCGTGACTGTACCTCTCGCTTCTACTATACCACGATCGCACGAGTGAGAGCCAATCCATGAGCCACTGGCCTCTTGCACATCGCGTGAAACCACACTTTTCACTTTACGTCGGTGTCGTGGAAGCGAAGGTGAAGGCTGACCCTGGCTTAGAGGTTATACAGGTGGAGTCGCGGACCCCTTTCCAGAAATTAAAAGCTTAGCGGAAGGACCCCAGTCAAAAAATATTTTTGAAAAAGAAAAAGAAAGAGAACAAATCATACCTATATATGTAGATATTACATTAAAAATCCCTATATGTATACAAGAATGTTAGGGTTTCATTAAGCTGCTGCGCTCCCCTGACATATATGCCGGAACGAACTTTGATAAACACTGCTCAAAGCGGATGTCTATTGGCGTCGGTAGTCACGAAAATGGCTCCAACTGCTTGTTTGCCTACTTATAGATACTGTAAAATAATAATAAAAGATGGAGCGTACCCGCGCACGCTACGAGCGGGCCGGCGGCGCGCGCGAGCGCACCCAGCGAGCGCAGTCCGCCGAGCGCCGCGCCGCGCGCCTCCTCCGGCGACGCGTTCGCGACCATCGCGGATAGACACGACACAGCGAACGCCGTCGCTGCGCACACAGATCACACTATAATGGCAACCATCAAGCTAACTTGGCCCTATTCCGTTTTTAATTTTATTTTCCGGCAACTGATTAATGGCATAGAACAAGTTGGATGGGAAAAAATCGCTTAATTGGTTTTCTGGCTGATGTTCCAATCTGTAGGGTCCATCTGTTGAATTCTGAAATCTGAACTAGCCCGACTTGAGACCCAGACTATGAGGCCAGCTGAGGTGTGTTATATTAAATGGTACATTCTTTAAAAAAATATTTAAAATTAAAAAAAAAGAGCATAACAATCTATCTATACAAAACTGTAGAAGACTGTCTGTGTCTTGTGCGGCTTTCACGCAAAAACTACCGGACAGAATTTTTATGAGTTTCTTTGTTATATAGGTATTAGTGCTCGGTAACATTTAGGCTATAATTAATCAATATATATATAAAGAAAATTTTTAAAAAATACGCTATTGTAGGGCAAAATAACGGATTGACAGTTCGGTCACATAACCACGACAACATATTTTGACAAAACAACGGCTGTCGGGTCGAGTTTAGTCTTTACATAATATAGCGTAACAAATACTTACATATAGCGAACAATACAAGTCCCGCCCATAGCCAGGTGATAGCAGACATGGCGGGAGGAGAGGGGGTGGCGGCGAGGGCCACGCACACGAACGACGCGGGAGTGAGAGCGAGTGCGTACCGCGCCGCTCGCACCGCGCCGCACGGACCCAGTCTGCGCGCCGCGCCGCCTTGCAGCGCCGCCATTATGACTCCTATACGAAACACGAGTAATACATTTTGTAGATACTTTACGGTTTTTAACACGATAAAATATTTATAACAGGTGCTAACGAATGAATGAAATGTGTAATAAACGTAAAAGTCTCAAACAAGTTCGAATAATAAAATTTTAGTAAGAGGTAGTGCTACACTGCATGCATGTAGCCGAATTGGACCGGCACGACCGGGGAGATACGTCACGCGTACACGAAACCAACGTCTTTATGCTTGTCACTTTTTGTCTTGGTGTCACTTGTTGCGTTTCGTGCGGTGTGTAAGTAGCCGGTGGTCCATGGAGAAAAAGGAGGCAACGCAGAATACAGACGTATAATCCTATATGCGGATGTCTCTTTAGATTGAATAGCCTGATCACAAACCGAATACCTATGTAGAAAAGGTAATATAAAGATGTATTACAGACAAATTAGGCCCGAACGTAAGGGAAAGGAATAAGGAAGAAGATAAAGAGAGGAAAGTGTGTCTCTATCGACTTGTTTTACAAATAAAATCAAGGAAATTTAAATACATTTTTTATAAGCCAACAGATAGGAACGCGCTATCTCTCTCTTTCTAACCTGCAGACATTTGCATTAATTTTAAAATACGCATTACTACATAGTATAAAACAAAGTCGCTTTCCGCCGTCTGTGTGTCTGTATGCTTAGATCTATAAAATTACAGAACAGATTTTGATAGGGTTTTTTTTAATAGATAGAGTGATTCAAGAGGAAGGTTTATATGTATAGTAAGTCCATTGTTGAAGTCCGAAATCTACACAGGCGAAGCTGCGGGCCGAGGCTAGTAGTAAATAAATATAAATACCATATTCAGTTCTTACCTATCACTAAGAACATTTTGCCTTGTTGCATTGCCGTGTACTTGAACGTGTGATGCGTCAGGAATGTCAGGGTAAACTCTAGTCCAGCGTATATAAACAAATATATGAAATAAATCAGTCCCAATTTTGATAAAACTTTGCTCTGGTGGTCAGTCAAGTTTTTCACCGCTGTAAATTTCAATAGGTGCCACGGTGATACATAATCTATCGCCTTTGACAGAGACAAAGATAGAGGTGTTTTCTTCCCCTGTAAAAAAATTAAATGTATACAAATAAAATGTCTGTAAAGTAAAAAAAAAGGTTTACGGACGATAATTTTACGTCATAACATTTTAAGAAATATTGATATAAAAACATGGTACACTCTTATGAATTAATTTGAATTATTATCACTGAATTATCATTATTTAGTATAATACAAAGGAGTTATTTGAAAATTATTATTTTTCTAATAAATTAACATTCTCAGTCGTTAATCAAGAATCTGTCGCTTGCATGCTCCACTCGTGGAATATGACAATTAGTCATGCTATTTTATGCGTGCAACCATTTATAAAACGTTTTTAGTCCTATGTCCTATGTAGGGCATAGCAGCCTCCTTCAAATCTGGCCACAGTTCCCCTATACATGGTGCATTGGTGAAGCAATGCAGGTTAGCGGGTAATATACTTTTACAATTTTTAACACTGTATTTTTACATTATCCTTCACCCAAGTGACGACGAGAAGTCAAGAGAGCTTATGGAATTAGAATGTGATCTAGAACATTGTCAGTCAGCATTGAGCCGTCACTGTTCATAATCTAATAAAAAAAAATAAAAAAAAAACAAAATTATTTAACACCCGATCCTTTACAGGACAGGCAGAGGGAACTGAGGACCATAAGTCACCATCCTTATGGTCTTATGAAATAATAAAAGACTACTGAAAAAATAAGAAGACCACAAACCTTTGTCAGAGTTTCAGGAACGAAAAACAAAACTGTGGCGATATTGGCTACAGAGAGAGTTAGAGCGTATAAGGCTGGCTTCTCGCCCCATGCGTTGGTTTCATAACTACTGTTCACAGCAAACCAAGCTCCGGCCAATGGGCCTAGTATAAAACCGATAGAAAATGCCAAACCAACGAGCGCCTGTAAAGATGTGTAAAATGTGAAATGTGTAAAGATTGTAAAATGGTTGGTCAGTGCATGCCACTAGAATAGCGGCGAAGAGATTTAAGTACGTATTATGAAATAAATAGAACCTGATTGCTAAAATGCACTGTAATATAGCTAAATAATATATCAGTGGAGGAGAGGACTACAATAATTATGAAAAATATTTTTTTATTTAACAAAAACACTCTTTAATATCTGATAATAATATGTATTTTTTAAAAAAAAAGTAAAAACATTAAGAAAAAAGAAATATTTGAGTGAACGATTTTAAAGAATTATTTCAAGAAATATTGCATTAACATGCGTCACTTTAGGAACAATAAAAATTTGCATTAATATAATAATTTGCAATAGTTTTTATAATACAGACACAAGTATATAAAAACTAGCAGACAAGGCAGATTGAGCAGCCTCATCACAAAAAGTATACCTACCTATGATCATGGGGCATCGCCCCGTGTTAGCCAAACCCACTTTGTTTTACAAATCTATATACAAATAGTCTGGCCATAAATACTGTTACAATTAAAAATAAAAAAATATTACATTTGAATTTGGAATCTGTCATTTTTAAAAGATTGTTCTTTGTGTTTTCTCATTTGGCGCCTATACATTGTACGATATTAAAATGGAGTGGGTGATAAAAAGAACTGAATAGTTGTGATTGAATTACACAAAGTAGGTATAGAGCCAAATGCAATTTTTAAAACTCTCTATACACTTGGTATAACGAATATTTTTTTTTGTGTATCGGGCTATTAATAAGTACAATGAGACTTCCTCCGTTTGTGATAGAGAAAGATCTGGCCGTCCACGTAGTATTCGTACAAAAAAAATGGTCAAAGTAGAACCTAAGGGAAAGAATTCAAAGATTTTATCTCGGGTAATAAGGATAAACACCTAAAACCATGTCGCTTTTTGACGTGATAACGTCTTATAAATCGATAGAGCAGGCTGTTCCAAAAAACTTGACAACATGCGGCGTTACCTAGTTGTCAAATGTACATTGTACATGTCCTGTTTTGAATGAATGATTGACCGAACAATATTACGTTCCGTAAGAGCATTGCTGTTGAGTGTTGAATTGTATGTTATAGGTTAAAGGATTATTTGCAAAATAAAGGAACAAAAAATTTAAATTGGACCAGTTACATGTTCCCACGGTCAAACTTTAGATCCGATGGCCCTTGGTCACATCTAATGAAACCACGGTAAGGTATTTGTATGCACACCCTAACGAAATAGATTTGTGCAAGCTATAGCGCGATGTAGGATACGTGATAACGCCATCTGTTATGCATTAGACGAACTATATATCTGCTATACAAATAACTTGCAATCTAACATACCATTTCCAATTACCTCTTTCTCTATATACATACAAATCTATTAAACAAATGAAATTAAAATTTTCTTTTGAAAAATGCTACCATTCCATCAGTATTTTCTTAAGACGTTGTCACGTTCAACTATCGTCAGTAAATCGACTTTACAGACAACCGATGTTTATGTTAATTTTTTTAAGAGATGACTTAGGTCTTAGGACTTGCAGACACGCACTGATCATTTCTTAACTGATAAATTAAAGATGAACAGGGTGGTAAAATAGAAACAACTACTGAAGCAGTACGCCAAGGGAGGTCACAAAAAAATTTTGTTTACGGATGAGGAATTTTCGACAATTGAGCAACATTTTAACAAACGTGGTCATTACGTACATTTATGCTCAAAGCTCTAAGGAAGCTTCCCAACTAGTCGACAGAGTGCAACGTGAGCATTATCCGACTTCAGTGATGGTTTGATGGGGTGGTGGCACAAGTGTATCAAGATACCATTCTTGAGAAGGTAGTTAAGCCCCTTAATAACACCATGTTCAATAAAAAAATATGGTCCTTCCAGCAAGATTCGGTGCCGGGTCATAAAGCTCGGTCCACTTCTTGGTTGGAAGCGAACGTCTCGTACTTCATCAGAGTTGAAGACTGGCCGTCATCTAATCCCGATCATAATCCCATGGCTTTTGATTTATGGTCAGTTTTAGAGAGTACAGCTTGCTTTAAACGCCATGATAATTTGATCTCCCTAAAACAATCCATACGACTGGCAGTGAAGAATTTCCCCACGAGAGAGCATGCTTCTATTGATAACTCGATGTTTAAAGGACTGTATTGCAGCCAATGGATACCACTTCAAATAAGCTTTTTATATTTATAATTGTTTTATATTTGTGTATTAAACTAACACACTGTAAAAGTAATAAATGTTATTTGCAATTAAAAAATGTTTTTTCTTTGTAACAGAACTTATGGCTAGATTAGGTACATATAAAATTCTCGTGTTACAATGTTAGTTACCATACTCTTCCAAATCGGCTTGATTGATTCTCATAAAATTTTGTGTGCACATCAGGTAAGTCGGAGAATCGGCCAAGATCCAATTTTCATTCCGATATTTCCATGGGATCGAAACTTATGCGGGTGTTACCGCGGAGTTCAGCTACTAGTATAATATGAAATTCTTCATTGCTATCATTTCTCTAGTATAATCTATATACATACCATTCCTTTTGCTCTTGTTTTCTCGTCGGATGCATCTGTGACAATAGCCATGCAGAGGCTAACATTGGCTTTACTTAGACCCCCAATAAACCGAGCCAATACAAACACGCTGAATGTTTTCGCACAACTCCATAAAGCATGAGAAATAGCAATTCCAACCTGCAAATGTAACCTGTTTTTATTATTTCCTAACTTAGTTCTTTAATTCCAGTGGGTTCGTTCAAGTATTACGTAACGCAATTTTTGAAGATTTTTGACCCCCCCTCCCACCATCTAACGCGCCGTAACGTGGTTGTATAAACCCCCGCTCCCTCTCCTGCAATGTCATGTACCATACAACTCGCTATATTTTTATTTAAATTGAGCAAAAAAAGGTCTCATTTGTCCTAATTCTGCCAACATTATATGGATATTATTTGTTTTATTTAAAGAAAAACAATATTACGAACCCCCCTCCCGCCCCTGTAACAAATCGTAACGTTTTACAAGACCCCACTCCCACCCAAATTGCATTACGTAATACTTGAATGCTCCCATTTGTACCGAGACTACATTGTGTTTGTTGTTATAAAATAATAAACAAAGAAAAGAGCTCATAAATATTTTTCTGTTATAATATGTTCAAACCTATATTCTAGTAGTAGTTATATATAAATTAGAACAAAAAGACAATAAAAAAAATTAACTCTATTTTATTATTACTGTATTATTTCCCTTCTCTCCAATTTTTTGATTCTCGATCCACAGTAACTACTATACTTATAGGTTTTTTTGACAGACAAAAGGACAGATGAACAACAAAGTGGTTACTACATGGGTTCCCGTTTTGTCTTTCAAATAACAGAACCCTGAAAATTATTATTAACTAGCTACAGGAATTCTTTTAAGTATAGTAATTCTAATAAAATTAGTTGAAATACTATTTGCTTAACCTTTCGGTTACCGCGGACGTTCATTGACTCTTCAAAAACACGCAGCGAACACGTGGTCGGTACCGGGAGAATTAACAGCTATGAGAGACACATCTATACTATATTTTTTTATAAACAGTCACTGTAATTTAAGTATGTCAAGGGTCTTCATAGAACTCACTATCTCAATTTATCATTTTATCTCAACAATAAATTGATCTTAGGAATTCGAGACATTACAACCAACCACCTCCTTTCATCTTATTTGTATAAAATGTAATAACTTACTAAACAAATTAACAGCATAGGTTTCCTTCCATAGGCATCGGATAGACTACCAATTATTGGGCTTGTGAGGAATTGTAGGAAACTGTACATGGAGCCAAGGGCACCACCGAATAAAACTGATGAGAAACGATCAGGGGCACCTGTTAACTTTTGGAAACTTTGGACAGCACGTACAAGTGAAGAGTATAAAGTATTTGATGATCCTTCTTCTTTATCATAGTAATCCAGTAGAGAAGGTAAAAGGGGTAATATCATAGTAAAAGCTAGAAGATCCAACAATAGTGATAAAAATACAAGCCCAATGATTTGTGCATTTTTTGTCTTCGGTTTTTCTCCCTTCCCTTCTCTTGAGCTATTTTCAGTAATATCTCCATTACTTTGATTTTGTTGTCTTGTATTTAAATTTGTTTCTTCGAGATCCTGCAAAAATATGTTATATTATAAACACTAACAAAATATTATGTGATTTCATAAACGAATTTAAAATTTAATTTGGAAAGTTATTTATTATTAAATAACTGAAAGTAATAAAATTACTAAAATAAAAACAAATAAACAAAAGCTTACCATTATTTAAGAAAATAAAATAGCACTAGTAATCGATATGTTAACCCACAATGAAGCCATCGAAAGGTAAAATTAGATTATGCCGAATTACCAATTATTTGTTTTTAACAACTTTCACTTTTATTTAACGAACGAAACAGATTTCACCTATACTAAATACCCGACTGCCGATCACTGCCGATTGCCGAATGCCGATGCCCGATGATGTATTGCTGTCACACTGACACCTGACAATACAACAGCAACTTGTATTCTCTGTCTACGCAGCAACATCTAAAATTGAGGTTATCGACCTGGATCAGAGACAACAAGAATTTGTTTAGCAAAATATTGTGTGGTTTCCAATTTTTACGAACGCAATATAGGTAACCCCTGGCGAAAAATTATTGAATGATTAATAATATTGAATATTGTACAACGGTTAAACAAAAGTTTGATCTAGGTTAATTGCACAAAATGTTCTCAGTGTATCGTCAATATTGCATAATTTTTCTGACGAAGATTTCAGTTGTAGCTCGACTGACATTGTCAACTTTCAGACTTACACACATAAATTCAGAATTGTTTTCACTACGTGAATTTCTAAATCTATGTTTACACACACGCGACAATACACACTGCATTCTTGTGCATTTATTTGCTGCTACATACTTATTCGTCGAAAAGATGAACTATTACAAATAACCGTTAGTTACACAGCAAACAACTTTTTATTGTTATGTCCATTTTCAGCGGTAATTGATCTGAAAAATAGTTATTATTATTGAGAAAAAGTTGTAGAAGATTAAATTTTCATTAAGGATATGCTTAAACTTACTTATTTACATATAACTATTGCTTATATCTAATTAGCTCGTACCAAGTAGCCCTCCGTTTTTCTAACCCCTCACTTTACTATCGTTAAAATCATAGATTTAGAATGCACGTAGTGAGAACAATTCTAAATCTATGGTTAAAATATTAAATTTAAACCGTAGAGAGAGAAAAGAAGTTTTAGTTTTCCTCTGTCTAAGATTTAAATGTATTGAACGTAGACAGAGGATTCTTTTCTCTGTCTACGGTATTGAAACATTTTTAAACCACAAACAACTAATTTTAGTCGCCAGAGCACAAAAATATACATTTCATTTGTTTATCTGTTAACGTTTTTGCTGTCATCTTTAACCAAACGACGCCATTTTGCGTGTGCTGAAAATTGTTTTCACTTGTACATGATTAATAATTTGTCTCTAATATTTAACAAAATATAAGTTTAACAAATGGGAGAAGACAAAGGTAATGTTTTAAATATATATTTAATATGGTTCTTACGTTTATAGGTATCTTTATTATGTAAAATTACAGATCGTCGACGCAGGTCGCGTTCCAGAGACAGACGCCGATCACGCTCAAGATCTAGAGACCGTAGAGAGAAACCAAGAAAAAGCAAGTCTAGATCTCCTTCCAAGAGATCGCGTCGTCGCAAGCCATCCTTATACTGGGATGTTCCCCCGCCAGGATTTGAGCACATCACTCCGCTTCAATATAAAGCTATGCAAGCAGCGGGACAAATTCCGGCTAACATCGTTGCCGATACACCTCAGGCTGCTGTTCCCGTAGTTGGATCTACAATAACAAGACAGGCGCGGAGATTGTACGTGGGCAACATACCATTCGGAGTCACAGAAGAGGAAACTATGGAATTCTTCAACCAACAAATGCATCTTTCCGGATTAGCGCAAGCGGCTGGCAATCCCGTCCTCGCGTGTCAAATAAACTTAGATAAAAACTTTGCATTCCTTGAGTTCAGATCAATTGATGAAACTACACAAGCCATGGCCTTTGATGGTATTAACTTCAAAGGACAAAGTTTGAAAATACGCCGACCACATGATTACCAGCCAATGCCTGGTACAGAAAATCCAGCTATAAATGTTCCAGGTATGTTTATTGTTCCATTTACTTGATTATGTATTGTAGTTACTTGTTAATGTAATGTATATTATTAATAATTAACATAAATATACTGTAGATTATGTAAAGTAGTGTAAGAATTAAAGTGTACGTATTGAGGACTAGCAATAGTATACACTTGGTGGTAAATGCTTTGTTTACTTTTGAAAGTAAAGTGCAATATTTATATCAAATTTTACAGTATATATATACATACATTTGAATCTAAATTGATGGTGAAATAATTGTTTGGAATATATTTCTTACTGTCCCACAAAATTATCATATTGAAATCTTTTAAATCTAATCTCATACAGTGAGAGTATGAATAATATAAATTCTTATATCATTTTACTCATGTTTACAAATTTGTTGTGCACTTTTTATTCATTAAAGCTGTTAGAAAGGAACTAAGATTGATATAGTAAGGCAAATAAAAATTGTGAGGATAGAATAAACTGGGCTTAATTAACTAATCAATGAATGAATAAACATTTTTCTATTCTATTTCTAATTAAATAAAGATAATATGCAATATAAAGATCATCATCATCATCAGCAGCAGCGAGAAGATGTCCACAGTTGGACATAAGCTTGAAGAATATGAATATCATCTATTAAGACAAGGAAAAATGTGACAATTGTTACAAACCTATTAATATAATATGACTTAAAAAATCCTGATTAATATATTTTTTAGCTGGAGTGATTAGCACGGTGGTACCTGATTCACCTCACAAAATATTTATCGGAGGTCTACCTAATTACCTCAATGAGGACCAAGTAAGTTCCATTTATTTTATTATAAAGTTAAATTATATAAGGGACATTAATTTGAATAAAGTACTTTGTTAATTCTCCAACAAATTAGTGTTTCTTAATTGTATATATTTATATTTAATTGCTCTTGTAGTTAATTAAATATTTCAACAACAAAGAACATTTTTGAATAACTAAATAAAATTTTTCAATTTACATTGCTACATTATTAAATTAAACAAAACATTAATCTAATTCTGTTATTGCACTATATAATCAAAGCATATTTTATGACTTCAATTAATATGCTCTGATTTGAATGTTCATGTACAAACATTAGATTAGAGACATTTATTTATATTGACATGATTTATTAAGGTATTGATGATTTTTCAGGTCAGTGCCATAATGCTTACATTCTATAAATCGTTCGGTGAAGTTTACCTTTATAATTATCCACTTATCCCTAAACCCACTTTATGCATATTTTATCATTGCCTTTTTAGCGGAAAATCTTTTAAATTTTAGCAACAAACAAAATAAGTTAGGGAAGACCAATTTTAATTCATGTAGGATTAGGTGCCAATGCCATTTCAGGGCGAGATTCAACAGTTGACAGGGCTACGGTGCAGCCAGCAGTGAGCCGCGTTATGTTTTCGTAAAATTTCAGGTATTTTCAGGTACCCCTATTTGGGATGAGCGTGCACAAATCCACGCTCAGAATAATATTAAACATCTCACTGATATAGTTTGCTTTTTGCCCTTCCCTAGCATAGATTTGGCACATTCGCGGCCCGCGTGTCACTGTTGTCTCTCATTCTCATCTATACGTCTTGTACTTGAACGAGACGACGGCACTTAAAGGCAAGTCTCCTCCGTTCATATATAATATTAACATGAGGCTAGACACAGGTCAGAACATTGATTCATTATCAATTTGCTCATAAGCAAATGTAAACTACAGGAAGCAGCAATTATTTTTATAGTTACAATTTAGTATATATAAATAAACTTTGATATATTCTATATACTTATTTATTGTATAAACACAAATACTCTGTAAACCGTGCCTAATACTCTTTAATAAATACAGGTAAAAGAACTATTAATGTCATTTGGTCAACTCCGTGCTTTCAATTTGGTGAAAGATTCATCTACGGGACTCAGTAAGGGTTATGCCTTTGCAGAATATGTGGATATATCAATGACTGATCAGGTAATTCATATTTCCTATAAACTTACAATTCCTTTTTTAATATTTTTGTCTTGTCTTGTTTTTACAATAGTAAAAAATTTTTCAGGCAATAGCTGGTCTGAATGGGATGCAATTGGGCGACAAGAAGTTGATTGTTCAAAGAGCCAGTATTGGGGCTAAGAATTCGACATTAGGTAAGTTATTTTTTTGAATTGACTATTACAACACATGATTCACAGATTTTTAACAATTAAAGGTTTCCATATTAATTCTTTATTTCTAATCTGTTATTTTTTTTTTGTCTTGTCTGACAACCCATTTCTGACCTTCAAACAATATGCTTTTTTTTTTGTAAAATGTATATTGCATACAATATAACATTTTTAATATTCAGAACATCATATTTTTATTACACTGTATGTGATGTTCCAATAATTTCTGTCAATTATAACTGAAGTTAAGTAATATAGATTGAGTTGTTCAAAACATTTGTTGTAATTATAGTACTAACTAATAGTTGCATGTGTATAATGCTTTGTATATAGACTAAAGTGTAGTTAGTTTAAGAGATATTATTTAACTTTATATAAATTTAGTTTAGCTTTTTTCTTAGATTTTGTTTGTTTTGATGAATTTTATTTAGTTAACGGGTTCTATGGGAGGTGTTGATTGTTAAGTTATTTTTTTATTATTTTTATGGGTATTGTCTTGTTATATTGCATTGCATATATTATATGTAATGGCATATTCATCATTTCTCCTCGGAAATAATTTAAACGCTAACAATTGTTAACCTGGATTCTCTTTAATAATTCCAATTTCTAAAATGACAAAGACTAAAATGGCGCAATATATTTTTTCAAAGGCACCAGAACATCATCGAAATACTATATCTCTAA
This sequence comes from Calycopis cecrops, assembly GCA_001625245.1. NCBI lineage: Eukaryota > Metazoa > Arthropoda > Insecta > Lepidoptera > Lycaenidae > Calycopis > Calycopis cecrops. The sequence continues at coordinate 88,913 of LUGF01046819.1, read as the reverse complement.
ATTATTATGATAATTCACAAATCATTCAAGACTTCGTCAACTAATAATAATAATTGACAACCCTTGAACATTTCCTGCGCACATATCTATGGTAGAGAAATAAATTACTGCGCTTAGTCTTATCACTGATAAATCAGCAAATAAAGCATTATGATATTCTAGGATAGTTTCTAAACTTTGGCAAAGTTTATTATTAATTTTACTGTAATTTTTAAGTATATATAATGTGTGTTGAATATTATAGCGGCGATGACGGGCGCGACGCCGGTGACACTGCAAGTGGCGGGGCTGACGCTGGCGGGTGCGGGGCCGGCCACCGAGGTGCTGTGCCTGCTCAACATGGTCACCCCGGACGAGCTGCGAGACGAGGATGAGTACGAGGACATACTCGAGGATATCAAGTGAGTTCACAATAAGTATGAGGAGGACGTGTAGTGAGTGTACCATGAGATAATTGAGGACATCATAGTAGTACCCAGTTAGTATAAAGAAGATGTAATGATTGTACAATGAGTATGAGGATATCAAGTGAGTTCACAATGAGTATGTAATAGAGACAATGAGTACAAGTAGTGAGTATGTAACAAGATGAATCAGATGACATATTCAAGGATGATAAATGAGTACAATAGGCACAAACAATAACATCATACTATGATATAAAGGTACGCGTAGTGAGTATGAGATGAGTACGAGGGCATTAAGTGAATATACAATGGTTATGTTATATGTATGTACATAAGTAGGAGGACATCATAGTGGTTACATGTCTCATTGGTTATGAGGCTGCTTTAGTTTGATGACTAGGGTATTAAGCCATCTTATGGTAGCTGCACAATATGTATGTGAGAAAATTTATTTAACATCACATAAGATTTTATATTATTTAGAGAGAGACACTAGGGTGAGCTGGTTCAATGCTGAATTAGTGAAATTACATCATAAGGTGTAGATAGTGCTGGATATAGAGTGTTCTTTTTATGTATATTGAGATGAATTATCTCTTGCTGTTTACATTCATCTCAGTAATTGTCTGCAATGTAGAACTGAAATATTGCAAAACATAGTGAGTGACAATTATATCAAATGTGTGCACCATTTGGCCAGCAAATCAAATGTTGAGAAACTAAGCCTTTGTGCTCTAGAGAATAGGTGTTAAGTATGTTGTTATACTTGAATTAACTTATTATAATATTCTGTTTTCAGAGAGGAATGTAACAAATATGGCTGTGTACGCAGTATAGAAATACCGAGACCTATTGAAGGAGTTGAGGTGCCCGGATGTGGAAAGGTTAGAATTTATACCATTAATAAATAATCAGTGGACATGACACACCATGTCACCTTCTGCTTAAGTACGGCAAGGACTGTTACGCACACTAGAAATCGGAAATATATTTAATATTTTTTCATTGACTTAATAACATAGTTAAGATTTTTACTATAGACATACATATGACCTGAACGAGATTCGAACATGCGACCTCTGGCGTATACGTGTACTGCGTACGCGCTTACGTTACCACTGCCTCAATCGGTCGCGAATTATTTTAACTTAAAGCATAGGCTTTAGAATATATATTACTCGTAGTTGTGCTACACTACTCTGCTGCCTTCTCTGTGTGTTCTATGTTGTTACTTCTACATGCTAATTCACTGGATGTCCAGCAGTCTTTTGTGTAGCTGCAAGTCTTTGGGAGCGTCTCAGGGTTTTAACGGACTCGGAAAGAAAGCCACTGTGTAAAAAAAAATGCATAATATAGAAACTAAAAATGGCAATGCATAACTATTATGTAGATGTTTAAAGGCGTATTTAGGCGAAAAGCCTTCTCCTTGTAGTAAAAGCGTTAGTTGCTTGGTTGTCTGATTCATTTGGATTTCGTGGAGTATCAAACGCCAAAAATTCTAAAGATCTCAATTGTTTCAGGTGTTTGTCGAGTTCAACAGCATTGCAGACTGTCAGAAGGCACAGCAAACATTGACGGGTCGCAAGTTCAGCAACCGAGTAGTGGTTACCTCTTACTTCGACCCCGACAAGTATCACCGCAGAGAGTTCTAACATCACTGATGTACCCATCCGAATGAAATTGGACATGTGACAGTAACATTTAAATTCTTTCATTTTAAAGTATGATAATGTATTTAAGGAAATAAAAATGTATCCAATTTTTATTTGCTGTTTATATTTTCATGTGGTCTTCTCATGACAATAAGTACCTACGCCATCTGAGACAATAAGGAGTTACTTATTTTTTCGAACGAATAGCACCCGAATCGCTCGATCACGGTTAAGCAGGTCCAAACGCGTCAATTTAGGTAATCCAGTTCATTACCTGTCCAAAGTATCCCTTATAATTTAACTCTAATGGGCCCCTTATATAAAAAAAGCTTATTGAATATAATCTTTAATTAATGTGATTTTTAAAGTCAATAAGTAGTGAAATAATTTGTAACTAATCAATATTTAATTTTAAATTTATTTTTTTAAATTTTTATTCAAACTCTTTCATATACCTGTCAAAGTATCCCTTATAATTTAACTCTAATGGGCGTAGACAGAAAAATGTAATGTTTAATTAATGTGATTTTTTTTAAGTCAATAAGTAGTGAAATAATTTGTAACTAATCAATATTTCATTTTTAAATGTATTTTTTAAAATATTTATTTTTATTCATAAGATAAGTAGTGAAATAATTTGTAACTAATCAATATTTCATTTTTAAATGTATTTTTTAAAATATTTATTTTTATTCATAAGTCGTGACACGAAACGACGTGAAATTGACGATGACGTATCACGTATGAGCCAACAAATCAGAGGCTGCTTCCGAAATCTACTGATACCACTAATTAATTACTGCACAATAAAGTTTAATTCATTCATTCATAGTACTAGCCACTTGTCAAATTTCACAACAACAAACAACAGACAACAAAAAAGTTCTAAAGAGTAGTAGTAAGGCAGTAATTTTCGGAACGTTACAAAGCTAAGACGCCATTTTGCTTAAAAAAGCGTTTTCGCGAGTTTTATAAATTATGAATCTTTAATTTGAGATAAATACTTATCAGAATTAAAAACAAAAAATTGTCCGTACCTTTTTGTTAATCACAGATTTCCTTATCCACCTCGTCTAAAATAGCCTAATTACTTTATTTATGGTATTGCCTTGCGTGAACTGTACTCGCTCAAGGTGCGAACTATATTCGGTCGAGTCGAGTAGTTTCGCTACTAAATCGATACTCTACTAGACTAAATTACTCGACCGATGTGAAGAAGGCTTATAGGGTTTATCTTAAACGCCGCCTAGCACCACTGAAAACCGGCTTTGCTATTTTTAATCTTCTCCGATTGGTACATCGTATCTAACGCACTCTTTTCTACCGCATGCGAAAGTGTATGCTTAGGTACATTAGAGAGGATATCTACTTTCGACGCCTCTGTAATTTTAATGGTCACCGCACACTTATCAACTCGGAAAGGGCTCGTAAATGCCTCGCCTAGAAAAGCGAAGACGATACGATTACGTAACGTTTCCCATTAGTCAGTATGAAGTTTCATACAAAGAATACTGAACGGCTCGAGGTGATACGGTTACGATTCCTTTCCGAGTTTTTTGATAAGTGTGCAGTGACCATAAAGCTGAAAGAATCATTTGGCTACGCGACGATCACCCCCGCCTCTACGCATGCCTTTATCTCTTCATGGCAAAGCCGAAATTGACCAGAGTCCTCAAGCAAATTTGATTCCCTGATGAGGCAGATCCTAACAGCAAAGATCATGATTCTTGGCGACTTGAACGCCCACTTTCTACCAATCATGCGGAAAGATTTCTTTATGACTTTGCCTTGGCGTATGATATTGGACAACTGCTCTCATCGCCCACATGTGAAAGAACATATTATATCCCCTGTTGGACCTTCTGCTGACCTCCAAACCAGACTGTTATCAGGTTTCTGTCGTTGCTCCGCTCAGCTCGTTATGTAGTCTGATGTTGATGAATGTTAGTATATAAGGCAGAATGTATTGTTATTAAGAGGAGTAATATAAGAGTATCCTAAACTATCGGTTGTGTCATTGCTCTCCCGCGACGAACCCTATATGGCGACCCTGCCTAAACGCGAGCGCGGTGTGTGGCACGGGTTCGGTTGCCGTGCGTAAAAGGCCACACAAACACTATGCAACAATAAACGTCAACTAATTATTTAAAAATGAGGAAAAGACGGCGTTGGAAATTCGGCTTCCTCGGAGGAGTTATTGTGGCACGCTTCTTCTATCATACACCGTAATTGCCATTTGCGTTTTCATGTTTGTTGGGCTCATACTTTTATTATGCCGTTACTACCGAAAGTGCCATGGCCAATGGATCCAGCAACGAATTGAAACCTATGACCTACGGAGGACGCTGAGTGCCATGCAGCGTCAACAGCAGAAGGAGCTTCAAGAAGAGTCACCAGTGTGAGTGAGTGTAGTGTGACATGTGAGTGCGCGGAAACGTTAAAGTGCGGAAATAAAATGACTACCTGATTAGGACATTTAGTGATACTTAGATAGTAGATAGCTCTGTATAATCTTATTATAATATTATGTAAAAGTTCTCGTGTAAATTATTATATATAAGGCCATGTAACCGTGTCAAGTTATTGTATTATTATTACCAAATACGAGTTCATTTAATATGGAGAAGTTCGAGTTGAAAACAGCAGTTTCTCTGCTACCAGTCATGACGGGTGATGAGAGCGTCACCAAACAATTAATATCAAATATAGAAATGTATGACTCGATGTTAGACAGTCAAAATAAAAAAAATTTAATAAAATTTGTGTTAAAATCTAGACTCTCCGAAAGCGCCAAGCTGCGCCTATGTGCCGACTACTCTTCTGTTTCAGATTTAATACAGGACATGCGAAGTACATTGCTGCCTAAAAAGTCGGCCACAGCCATTCAGGCCCAGCTGCTATATATTCGCCAAAATAATTCAACAATTCAAGAGTATGGTAAGCAGATAGAATCATTATTTGTTGACTTGACGATTTCACAGGCCAACGGTAATACAAGCTCATATGATATTTTACGGCCACTAAACGAGCGTATCGCGATAAAGCGATTTGCCGATGGCCTGCGAAACAGTCGTCTTAGTACTATCATAGCAGCCAGGAACTACAACTCATTAAAGGACGCTATTCAAGCTGCAGAGGACGAGACCCTATACAGCGGTAGAGAAGAAAATGTAATGAGTTTTCGCCATCACAGAGGTAGGTCTACTTTTAATAACACTTTTAATAGTCGTAATACATTCCATAAATCTTATTCTAGGGGGTATACGAGAGGAATAGGCACCCCTCGGTATCCAAGTAATTATGGCGGTGAACATAATGTCGGTTCTCGCGGACGAAAAAATAATTGCGGTTCGAGCGGTTTTCGTGGCCACACATGGGTTCGTAGGCAAACACGACGCAATCAAATAAACTTAGCAGAGATGAATATAAGTGATAATTATAATCGAAAGCCTGAGGTCGGTGAAAATATTTATAAGGATAACAATTGGTTTTTCGGGTTTGAGAATTTTAATTGCGAAAATATTAATTCGGTTCATTTAAATGTTTATAATAAGTGCTGTAGTTGGTTACTTGATACCGGTGCATCGTTGTCCGTAATTCGGCACGACATATTAGACAGCTTAGACATTCCTTTCCATACAGAGAGAATTAGGATAAATGGAATCGGAGGACAGGTATACTGTGACGGCTTTGTTAGGCTAAAATTAAACTATAATCATCATCAGTTTGAGCATAAATTTTATGTATTAAAAAACTTGTCTTGTAGAACGGATGGTATATTAGGCCAGGATTTTTTAAGTAAATTTAAGTCGATGTTAGATTTTGATAAAAATATTTTAACGCTTAATAATCATGAGCAGTCTGTTAGTATACCGTTACAGATGGGAACACTTGGTTACAATAGTTACTTGACGATACCAGCTAGGTGTGAAGTTATCTATTTAATTAAAACAAAACTTAAACAGGAATGTTTCGTAAAGCCTAAACAGTTATGCGAAGGTGTTTTTTTGGCATCGGTACTGGTAAAGCCTATTAA
>LUGF01046819.1:65182-82311 GCA_001625245.1 Calycopis cecrops | reverse complement strand
CAGGTATTAGGCGTATGCTTAATAATATAAAAAGACGTTATTTTTGGCCTAAAATGGCGGAAGATGTAGTAGAATTTGTAAAGAAATGTGACAAATGTCAAAAACAAAAACATTATTCACATAATAAACAACCTATGGTTATAACAACAACTGCGCAAGCAGCTTTTGATAAAGTATTTTTAGATATAGTTGGGCCCTTAGATAAGGATTATTATAGTTATTCATATATTCTCACGCTACAGTGTGAACTAAGTAAATATGTAGAAGCTTATCCATTAGTTAGAAAAGATAGCGTAAGTGTAGCTCGAGCATTCGTCGACAACTTCATACTCAGGTATGGTATTCCTCGAGAGATCGCTACTGATAGAGGAGCTGAGTTTATATCGAGCACCATGACTGAGGTATGTAAACTACTAAATATAAAACAACTATTTTCTTGTGCATATCACCATGAATCAATTGGTTCTCTTGAAAATTCACATAAATCACTGAATGCTTATTTAAGAATACAGACTGATAATAACAGCAGATATTGGAGTGATTGGCTCCAATACTGGTGTTTCTCGTATAATACGTCGGTACATTCAGAAACTAAATATACTCCTTATGAGCTTGTTTTTGGAAAACCATGTAACATACCTAGTAATTTAAAAACTGATACTATAGAACCTTTATACAATGTGGATAATTATCCTTCTGAGTTAAAATTCAAATTACAGAAAGCACAATGTGAAGCACGACAAAATTTGATAAATAGTAAAGTGCTAAGGAAATGTAATTATGATAAATATTTAAAGCCTATAATGTATAAAAAAATGATATGTTACTAGTTAAGAATGAAACTGGAAATAAATTTAATGATGTTTACTCAGGTCCTTATAAAGTTATAAAGGACATGGAACCTAATGTTAAAATATTACGTAATAATAAGGAAGAAGTTAGACATAAGAATAGAACTAAATTATATGTACAGTAAAAAAAAAAAAAAAGTTATGTTTATCTTTTTTTTTTTTTTTCGCTTCGATAAGGCGTGTAGTGTGATGTTGATGAATGTTAGTATATAAGGCAGAATGTATTGTTATTAAGAGGAGTAATATAAGAGTATCCTAAACTATCGGTTGTGTCATTGCTCTCCCGCGACGAACCCTATAGTCAGACCAGTCTGATCCGGACTTCGGAGCCAGTAAATCGCGGCCGCGTTTAGAAGGCTGCCGGCGCGTCTGGCACTATAGATCGGCATATCGGGGCGTGTACCAAAGCTGTCTTCCAAAAGCTTGGGACTATGCCAACAGGGTAGGAGTATCGAAAAAGACACGTCATCACTCAACTCATGAACAACAATGAAGCACAATTTATGAAATTGTTATGCGGATGTCAGCACCGGACACGCTTTATATACTGGCCGCGCCAAGATTTATGGTCACCGCACACATTATCACGATCCCTTTCCAAGTTGATATATGACCTTTACTGGGAACACGTAACCGAGTATCAGAACAAACTTGTGTCTGAAGACGAGGCTTGAAGTGGGTCTGACGAAATTTAGTCTAATTTAACCTCTAGAAGACACATGTTTGCACGTTTACCGCTGTAGAAACCCTTTGGAAATACTCCCCTAATGGCCCCAGCTAGCATCGGAATACTTAAAGTGGATATATCGAGTTACGTTCAGTTCCGTGGCTACGAAGCGAAGGCTAATTAGCCTCTAAAAATGGGTGCTCTTAGTAGGCCGAAGCAGTAATTCAGGCACGTGCATGTCCTACAACTAAACAAAGCGCAAATACGATCGCGATGTGATTGGAAACTGATACCGGTATACGTGGATAAAAACCTCGAGTGATGGAGTAAGTTAGAAGCTACTAGGTATAATATGGGTACTACTTACTATCTACTATTACCTACTATAATATAAATGTTGCTACTTTTTATAAGTATTATTGTAGATATTTACCTAATAAGTAATTATTGCTATTCAAATAATAAATTGGAAGTATTAACTAAAAGAATGTTACACAAAATATTTATTTAAAAGAAAGTAAGTTATATTAGAGAACATTAAAATACATTATGATAAATTTATACATCATTTTGCATGGCTGGCTGATATGAATTGATAGGCACAGTTTCAGAAGATACCACCAATTTCCTCATCACCACATAGAGAATACCTCCTATCGCCAACATGCCAATACCAGCCAGAAGGCTGATGGCCCACGCAGGAACGGCGTTGCCATCTGGAAATAATTTTAATATTATTTATTAATTACTATAGGTAAGTTTAGTGTAGTAGGTACTAGTTTCCGCCCGCAGCCTCGCCTACGTGGAATTCGGACTTCAAAGATGAAGGTTCTGTAGCCTATATGTTGATCCGACCTGTATTCCCGACCCATATGCATCTAGAAGTAAATCAGTGCAGTACTTTTTGAGTTTAGCCCTACATACAGACAAACAGACAAAAATTCTAAAAACTGAATTTTTGGCTTTGATATCGATTTTAGATCTCGTCCCAAGTATTCTTTTAATTCAATGTACAGTTTGACTTTTCAGCGATTTCTTTATAAGTAATAAGTAAGTAGTTACTTACCTTTGTATAGATAAGTACCTACTGGTAAAAGTACCTACTCAATATTTTCTCAAACTAGGGAAAACCTCTTTACCTCGGTCTGGAGTGTGGGCTTTAATACCAATTGTATTTAATTTAAATGTCAAGTCTAGTTTTGAACCTATCCATTATTATAAAAAAGAAATAAAAGAAAATTAATAAAAAAAATAATTTTCAGCAATATGGCTGATTGCCGCCATATGTTACAGAATTACAAAGTTAATGGTTAATGTCAATATCATATTTTGCAGTCGGATAAAAGCACTTTTAATTTTTTATAATAATAGGGGGAAACGAACAGTCGTGAGTTGAGTCCCATTGAGTGACTCCGGCGCCAACAGTCAGCTGCAACACCACGGTTTTTGTTTTAGTATAAAATATAAATAAAAACTAATCAATAATTTATATAGTAAATAGTTGCACAGAAACTAGCATAAAAAGAGTGCCTCACACTAGCTCATAAACCTCTGGCCCATTGACCTTTTTACCTTTGACAGTAAATCCGGTACATCTCTTCCCATCTACGGGAAATTAGGGGGTCAGTCCCCCTGTCGTCACCCTAAACCAAAAATACAGAACAGTCTTTGCTGGTCCGATGAATTGTCACGACGATTGCAATAGTATTGTCAGCAGCAGTAGATCAATCCATAAAAAAACCTTTGGCAGAGGGGAACGCCAGTAGGTGGTCTCTCCCGCAACTTCAATACTCAAAGGTGGTGCTGGGTTCTCAAAATTTATGATTGAAAATGCTTATCACTTTACCACGGGACAGATCATATAACACGTAGGTAAAAGTAAATTAGGGAACACAATATTGTTTAACTTACGGTAGTATGTGCGCGTCATAACATGTCTTCCGCGAAGAATTTTACGCCTTGCCTCCGTTTCATGCGTAATCGCGCTTAGTATTACTGAAATACAAATATATAATGTAATGTCTAACTCTGTAAGTAGGTATGGTATATCAGGAATTGAATATTCGACGAAATAGAAGGTGAACTGTAATGCCTGTGGATCTTGTGTGTGATGTCTTTGTTAAAAATAATATGAGATAAACCTTAGAGTACTTTTTATTTAGTCTAAGAGATAAACAGTTCGTATCATAACAAATATGCGTAGGCAGATATATCAAACATCTAACCTTGCTACCCAGATTAGATGAATTGAAATAAGTAGAGAAGAGTAGGTAGTAGTTGAAAGTGAATTACAAACAGTGGCGTAGATATCTAGAGGGTGGCTGGCAAGTCGGCAAAACGCCACGGGTCCCAGTTATCCGAGGCCTCTTATCACTGATCAGTGTCCACAGGTGGAATTTATAATTCTATACTAGAGCACCACTGTGCCCTGCATAGGGGAGCTTCATCCCATTTGCCAGGGATTCTGAGTGATATAGGTACTTACCCTTAGTTACACCACTGCTCTCAAAACAAGTAAGTAGGTACTTATTTTACCTAAGGAGACCTACAAAATCAAGAGAGAGGCTACTGCACCAGTAAAGTCAACATGACTCTTGAGACATTGTTACACATTAAAAATTTTCAATTTAAAAAAAAATAATATTATACTACTAACATTATAAATGTGAAAGTTTGTATATTTGTTTGTTTGTTGGTTACTCCTTCACACAAAAACTGCTGAAGCTATTTTCATGAAATTTGGCACAATATAGACGTTAATTTGGTTAAATACATGGGATAGTTTTTATCCCGAAAAATATTCCTATGGAATGCCATGGGATGATTGTCTATTTTCCACGGGATCTAATTAACGCGTGTGAAACCGCGGGGCGTGGCTAATTTTATATAAAATTGAAAATTGAGTGTAAAGACAGATCTACATTTTACCTCTGTACATTACAGTAAGTATTAAAAAAATAAATTATAAAAAAAAAGAATAAGTTCTACAGTAGAAATAAATATTAATAAAATAAAATAATCAATTAAGTACTAGTAGGTTGAGTTGTGCAAGACGACGTTTTTTGGTGAATCAAATAAATTGTCGCGTTCGCGTTGTTACAAACACAACATAAAAAAATACTTCACTTACTAAGTATGACCGCAACATAATATAAAAATGATTTCTTTGGCGCCATTATAATTAAACAGCACTAATTCACAACAAACGGATTTTGTAAACGATATTACACTACGCCCTTATGGCGATAAACTCATTGTCCTAACTGTACTTGGCTGTTATCTATAGATAAGATAAGTAATTCTAACAAACATTGAAGTAGGTTGGGTGTTCGGAGACCACAAAGTACCTCACCATATGACTCAAATATTACTCAGGCACGTTATTTATTACGACATTCTAAAATCTCTACGGGGAGATCAATTTGAATCAAATGTTAAGTGTCCTTCTAGCCGAATTTAGCCGAACCATATTCTGCATTCTGCACAGAATATTACGTGTACAAGACACAAGTGTGTACGTAAGAACAAGTGTATTCTGTTTTCCCCAGTCATGACCCTCTCCACTCATTTATTCACGATAGCGCTGTGGTCATATTTGCTACTGCGATGGAGTTTCCTCCAAACTCCAAAGTCGAAATCGGGAGTTACGCACGCCGCGGTTTCTCTGGCAATTATAACAATGTCGTCCAATTATAACAATAGTGAAATTAGGTATTAAGAACATTTTCATATCGGGATACATTCTTCCGACCTGGGAAAGAGTGGGGTATCGGTCCCCCTTTCGACTCCAAGCCTAGTCTCGTTGCTTGAAATTAGATAAGCACTCGTAGCAATTCAATGAATTCTTCTCTTCGCTAAAGCTTTTGCTCAGATACGATTTTTTTGCTCTCATAAGTTCTACCATTCCGTACAACTGTAATCCGACTAGGATCGGAGGAATCAGGCGCAGGACCCACCGGCTAACGTGCTCTCCGAGGCACGGGGGTGTGACATCAAAATCCTGCCTTTCAGCAAACTTAGAAATTGAAAATTAATCCAAGTTACTCTCTATGTGTGTGCCAAATTTCCTGAAAATCGGTTTTTGTGTGAAGGAGTGACAAACAAACATACAAGCTTTGGCATTTAAACTTTCTTTTCTCAATATCACAGTATGTATCATATCACAAAGTTTTGTTTAAGTGTGCGTGTTATTGACAAAATGTAATAGTGTGATAAACATGTTTACTTCCTCTCCCTCAAATAATGTCAGAAAAACGTGTACTGTAATCGTTTGTATGCTTAGATCATTTAGTATGATCTAAGTTTGTATGGCATCTCCATTGTTAAGACTTTCGTACGTAGTGGTGGCTCCATGTTTTACAGGTCGTTGTAAAAAAAAATAAAGTCACAATTGACAAAATGACAATCAAGAATTACGACATGCAAGATACAAAACAAAACAAAAAAATTAAAGTACATAGTTTTAAATAATAATATAACAAAAGAATAAAAAACAATTCGATTAATACTTCCAACATCTAATGCATAAACAATTAACTTTAATTACATTTAACAGTTCTATTCTTTTGTAATAATTTGCTGCGTAGTGCGCACAATAATTATATTAACTCGATATACAATTGAACAAAACAATTTAAAATATTATGTTACATACGCCTTCATTAAATAACTTGAGTTTCACTAAAATGAGTGGCCTGTTGAATTACTTGAAAAGATTTAAAAGTTCACAACAGTGGCTAAGTCGCCAAAGAGCTGATCCGTATGTGGAAAAAGCTAGAATAAGTAATTATAGGTAAGATATTTTATATATATAAATATACCTATGTATGATTTGCACATCAGCCTTATGTTACTTTGTACGTATTTAGTGTAATTAATGATAAAACGAGTTATCTGCACCTACACTCCGTACATTGTGGTTTCATCCCGTTTAAATGTATACCAAGGAAACCAACAATATAATTAACAATAATAAACTGGTTTAATAAAAAATATACTATATATTCATCCTTATTTCTGATGAGTTTCTAAAAAAGTTATTGGAATTCATTGCAGCAGGGAATACGTAACAGACTGACAGACTTGCATTAATAATATTAAATGTGGTTAATATGTATAATATTGTGGCCTTAACTTTATAAATGTTGCCATGAATGAAGTCCGTTGGAAGAGATTCCTCTATTGAATGCACCTTTGTACTTGCCTGGTCCATTTCAGTTTAGCAAATAATTTTGTTTTCTATGTACATAAATTGTTAAATAAAATAAATATGTCAATTATGCTTTTATCTTTGTAGGTGTAGAAGTGCTTTTAAATTACTAGAAATCAATGAGAAAACCAAAATTTTAGCACCAGGGCAAACTGTTATCGATCTAGGTGCTGCACCTGGTTCTTGGACACAAGTGGCTGTACAGAAAACTAATTCAGATGGAGCTGATCCTAAGAAACCCAAAGGCACAGTGCTTTCTGTTGATAAATTGCAAATATATCCTATAGAGGTAAAGTATTTATTGAAAAACCAATGCATATTTTGTACCAAAATTCAAGCCATTAGTAAACATCACATTTGAAAAAGTTTATGAATTTACTTTTGAACTGATTTAAAAAAGTTTACCATTATTTGTGTAAGATTAAAAGTAATTATGTAGAAAGGGCTCTGTTGTCCTTTATCTTATATTTTATGAACAAGTTATTTAAGAACCAAAGAGAAACACATCTTAAAAAAAATTGGTGGCTTAGGTTACCAATATGAACAAAGACTGCAAGTAATCTGCCATGTAGCTCACTAAAAGAAAAATATGTCAGAAAACCAAATTCTTACATTTACATTAATCAATTTACAGGGTGCAACAATTATGAGCAATATGGATTTTTCAACTATTGATGCCCACGACAAAGTCATTGAAGTTCTTAATGGCAAAAAGATAGATTTAGTACTCTCAGATATGGCTCCAAGTGCAACAGGTATAAGAGAACTGGACAAAGATAGAATTCTTGGACTCTGCTACATGGCCATTAGATTTGCAGCGCTTGTCACTAGAATAGATGGCAATTTACTATTCAAAGTGTGGGACGGAAAGGAAGTTCCAATCCTGGAAATGGATCTAGAAAGGTTTTACAAAAATATAAAAATTTTAAAACCAAATTCAAGTAGGTCCGATTCGTCAGAAAAGTTTATTTTAGCGAGGGGATTTAAGGGTATACAGAGGCCACTAGAAAATGGACGCTGGGGATAAGATAAATATTTTGGCTGAAATTTTTAATATATTACGAAAGTCGAACTATTGTAGATACCAGTACAAAGTTGAAATGAGATTAACAAAATGTTCTAGAACAAATGAGAAATAATTTGTATTTTTCTCATTAATTTCTGTTGCCTACATATTTTGTAACATCTGATCAAAAAATGAATTTTATACAATGTATGAAATAGACATTTTACAAAAATGTAAAATATTCATAATATATTTTCTAGTCTTATTTTATGCAGTTTTACAAAATATAGAAGGAAAAAAAACTGTATTGTACACTAATTCAGTCATGAAGGTACTAGCAAAACGACAGCTTTATAGACTGTGCAGATGAGGGATTTTAGTCCGGGGACTTGTACGTCCGCTAAAATGGAACGCTTACAACTGTATGGAGTAACGAAAACGATGCATTAAAAGTACTGCGTACAAAAAGTCCCCCGAATAACCGAGGACATGCAGAGAGCGGACCGGACATAAGTACGCAAGAGTCCCCGAAAGAAATAGAACTCTAGTGACTTGGCGAAGTAATGCACACGGTGGGACTTAGTCCTAAGTATGTCGGAATGGTAATAAAATATAGTTACATTGATACATCGATATTTTAAAAAATATCAATATCGGTAGCGATATTTTTATTTAAAAATATCGATATATCGGTAAGATACAGTGGTCGGCAATCCATAGCCATGTCTAATAAATTTATGTTGTTATAACAAGAGAGTTCAAGCTAAAAAAAAAGTTAAATTGGGATTCAAGGATGGTACCACAGAAAATATATCGTTTTTGGTACGATTTCGATATTGGATATTAATTTATATCGATATATCTTTACAAAAAATATCGATATATCAAATTAAAAATATCGATATTTTTCTATGTCCGCGTTGTGCGCTCGAGAGTGAGGTACGTTCCGGGGAACAAATGTTCGGTGGACTTTTTATTCGCGGAGCGTACTTTAAGGACCCTAGAATCCCTTGTCTGCGCAGGCCATTACAAAAACAACAGATATTTTAGTCTTTTTTTGACATATAACGTATCTTGATATATTAAATATTATAAAAGTAAGTCCCTGGCCGCGTCTTTTTGTCTGTCTGTGCGATAAACTCGAAAACAAACGACCGAACTTTTATACCGTATTCATCAACAGAAAGAGTTATTCTTGAGGAAGGTTTAGGTATATAATTTATATATATATATATAACTATGTTTTGATGTAAATTAGCAGAAAATACGGCGTTAAATGTTGAAGAGGTCGCAAAAAATCTCGCCAACTGGGCTTTCCACGCGAGCGCCGCGTAAACAAGCAAATCTATATTAGTTAGATGTTCAGTAATGCTAATGAATTTAGCGAATTCAAAATCTATAAAAATGCTTCAAAAAATTCCGCGATAGCATATCTCTATCTCTTTCGGTCGACTTACTATAACAGCTTTTATGTTCAAATCTTTAATTAAAAACATTACTTTATTTTCTAAGCTATTTTCTTTTGTCCAGTATTAATCGTTATCCAAATGAATATGCTAGTTAGCTTAGGACATCCACGCGGGCGAAGCTGCGGGCGGAAGCTAGTATATTTATAAATTACTATGATAAGTCTAAAGATAGTTTTTCTGTAATATAGTAAATATAGATACCACAAAATTTACTGTTGTGGGATACCATAGGAAGTCACTTCTCTCATCCTAAATATCTGCAGTAGTGGGTTGCTAAATAGCAATCTGGACTATGTAATACTTGTGTTCGATTTAGCTATAAAATAAATGTAGAAAAAATATTATACTTGCACAACGCATTGTTATTCTAGTCCACGGAAAAGCTTATAGAAAGTCATGTAATCTAGAACGGCCAGACAATAATATGCATCTAAGATATTTTATATTTAACAAAACACTCGTTTTTAGTCTAAGAAATATTAAAGACCTAATCTTAGGTCTTGTAGGACTTGGATGTTTTTGAATGTAACAAAAACATCCAAATTGTTTTAATATTGTGACTAATTGTTTGTCTATATCATTTAGAGGGAAGAGAAATAGTTGTTGATATTATTAGAGGTTTATAAATACTTACATGTATAGCAATGTTTAGAAATAAAATATCTATATTTTATAAAATATGTTTTTATTTTTATTTTTACAGGCATTAGATATAGCAAGTGATTTTTAAAAAAAATCTAATAAAACTAAATGTTTCTGTTACTGTCTTACATATAAAATAAAATGTAAAAAATATCACACATAATTTATTGTATACGTCCAATATTGCATGCACTACTTAGGCTATGGACGTAGCTATTTTAATGATGATATTTAGTTCACTTAGCTAATAAACCATTCTTTAATAAAATACATCTGAATTTTGTACGTACATATATTGTTTTTATGTAATACCTTGAAGAAAAAGTGCGACTAATGTAGGTATAGGTAACTTGTACTTAATCATGATTACCTAAAATTATTTAATTGTACCTACAACCTACACTGCAATAATTCATTAGGTACATTTTAAAATATAATTAGCTATTTCTATAGATAATTATAAAATGCAAATTATTTTATTTATAATAAATTTGTTATCGTAATATGTACAGTCAGCATTATAAGTAGGTACTCATTTCCATTTTCCACATCATAGTAGATATGTAAACACTAGTAGGTACTAGCATAGTCTGTGAACACTAGTCACTCAACATGTTGCTGCCAAAACAACATTTTTTTTACAATTGTCTATTTGACTGTGTAATTTTTGTTATAAACTATAGTCTGGTTTTTTAATTTGAGAGACAAAATTGACAGGTATAAATAAATGTAAAATTTATAAATAATGATGCCAGCGTTTTTGTGTAGTGATACCAAATTCAATAAAACGTGAATGAATTACGATTTTTGAAAACATTTTCTTGTACTGCAACCATAAATTTACAACTATAAATTTATTAAGAATCACACTGGACGCCATTTTGTTAACGATATGTCGCAGGAAATGACGTCTAAATTAAAATTAAAGTACGAAATCTTTTTAGAGCTACTAATAAATACTTAATAAATTATGCGTGTTTTGGGTTTTCTAAATTTATATACGTATAATATACCATAATGATATTGTATTCATTCGCTTTATAGAACACATTCACGTTTCTGTGTAGTTAACTTATAAAAAACGATAATTGTTTTTCCGATAGTGGCCCAACTCTATTTATGAATCACAAAAAACTAGCAACATCGCTGCTGTCAGTTTAGTCCATAGAGTATATTTGTTCTGTGGTTTAGTCTCTGAAATTAAAAAACCAATGAAATATCGAGATGAAAAATAGATGTTGGCCGATTCTTAGATCTACTCGACATGCATGCAAAATTTCGTGAGAATCGGTCAAGACGTTTTGGAGGAGTATGTTAGCTAACTAACATTGTGACACGAGAATTATAGATATATACATTGAGAGATGAGTTGATAATGTAGATCTGTCAATATACTTTGGATGCAGTCTCTACCGATGTAATATTTTCGGTCTTATTTGTGCAACACACAACCATGGTTTATTATATAGTACTAATAAACGTCAGCTTAGTTTTTAATATTGTTTTTCTATGTAAGCTGACTTCCAAATGATCTTTTTGAAACCTACTACAATTTCACGACAGCGTTGCAAAGAGTAGTAATTATTTTTCTGACCAATTTCAAATATTTTATCTTATGCCGGAAAAAGGACAATTGTTGGGAGTCTTCTATCAAAAATAAGGTACTCACGGAAAATTTTCTCGACAACTTGGAAAGTATACTTGTTTGAGACTTTCGCGTTTGTTATATACAAAATTTGAAAGTATAATTAGGATTAATATCAATTAATTTTTGCGTAGTTTTAATTGCTCTATTTGATCCCAATATATTTCGGGGAATTTCACAAAGGTCAAATTTGACAAACAAAATTCTATCGTCTACGATGAGCATCATTGCGTTGGGTAGGTAGCGTGTGTCTCTCATGTTATCCAGGGAACTGTCTGTATATTATGAAGAATCTAGACTAGGGGTTCCCAATGTGTAGAAAGTAAAGAGTGCCGCCGTGAGTCGATCCACATATTAAATTCGCGAGTATCTTTTTGGGCGCTCACATCGGTAAAGCAAATAGCCTCATTTAAGAGGCTATCTTGTAGGGCGTGTCATTTTGGCGAGAAGTTAATCCAAAATGACACACCTTTTTCAAATAGCTAGCTTGAGTAGGGCGGCGTGACAAAATACTAAACTTGAAACTGCGCCGCGAGCTGAAAAAGATTGGGAACCCCTGATCTAGACGAACTGTGTTCGGGTTCCATGGGACAGCTTGTTCAGTTGTGCAGCGGATAGAAGGCTGGAGTGTGCGGCGTGGTCGAGCAGTAGAAGTCGCTCGCCCCTTTCGTCATTAGCTAGCGAGGCCCGGGCGCATCTCCCACTGCCGGTTTCTAGGGCGAAGCTGCTGACAGCGCATATCGCGTATATGAACGTGAGAACGAAGAGAGCGCATCCGAAATCTGAAATCGTAAATGTTCACTAGCATTAGCCACACGCCCACAGCAAAGGGTGTGCAAACTCAGGCCTTTCCAACCAACTAGTTGAGGGAATATAGACGCAATAGGTAGGTAAAAAAACCATAGACATGTACATAAATGTTACGCACGTGTGGCTCTTCCCCCAGGCCCCATACCTTCTCCCATGGGTTATGTACATGTAAGAATACATAAGAAACTCGCGTACGATATCATGAGAGTGAATTGTACCTACTTCCCGGTCGTGCCGGCCCGCTGTGCAATGCACCATGGGGCAGGTAAGTATATTTTATTCTCCGTCACACATCTATCTAAATTTCCACCCGACGCTTCCAAAACGGAAACATAAGCCTCGATGACGGATGATGCTAACACGGGTATTAGTTTATTAGTTACATACAGCCTTTCTTCTTATGAAGGCAGAATCCGATATATATAATATCGGAACAGGCAACCGAACTACTATCAAAGCCGTCAACCAGGCGTCGCCTCGCGCTTATGGCTTGCCTAGGCATAGCCGAGATGGTGCTCATACGGTGCCGACTGCCTTAGGTTACGTTCACACGTAACGTAAGCGTATCGGCACCGCCTGGTTGACGGCTAGGCAAAAGGCGATACGGTTCATTCTCATTCTGAGTTAATATGTGTGCGGTGATCATAAGCCACTCGGTTGCAAATATTGATTAAAGTGCGATATGTGAACACTTACGGTAGAGATTGTGTCCTCCAAACAGATTTATAACGCAGGGGTAACCGTCACCTATGATGATCGCCACTATAAGCAACACGACAGCAACGCATGCGGCCATGATCCATGGTAGAACGTATTCCCTTTTGTATTTCACAGCTCCGTGAAGCAAAGAGATACAACACAGCAGATATATGCCAGTTAATATGGTGCTCGTGTACAGGAAGATAACAGTCACTGTAAATAGATGGAATTTATTATTTTTTATAGTATAAACGGGCAAACGAACAGTCGGAGCCTGTGCAGAGGAGGGATTTTTGTCCGCGGCGTAGAAAAAAGTACGCTCCGGGAATAAAATGTCCCCCGCAGATTTACTGCGTACTCAAAGCACACGGTGTGCGAACATTTGTTGCCCGGAACGTACCTAACTCTCGAGAACGCAACGCGGACTAAAGTTCTATTACTTTCGGGGACTTCCTCGTACATTTGTCCGGCCCGCTCTCTGCATGTCCTCGATTATTCGGGGGACTTTTTTGTTGACTCATTTGCGTTACTCCATACAGCTGTAAGCCTTCTATATAGCGGAGAGGCACGTGCGACTGCCTCGTGGTCTAGTGGTAAGCGTGTTCAACTAAATTATTATTTAGCGGACAAAAAAGTCCGCGGACAGAAATCGCTCGTCTGCGCTGGCCATAAAGGTTATACAGTTATTATTATTATATTATGTAGATAGGTTACCTATCTATTGAATTATTCACATATTTTTAATTTTACTATGTTGTAACTTTGTAAGTATCAAAATAAGTTGTGACATTCGGGCTTCTGGCACCTCAATGATGAGATGTTTTGGCAAAGTAAGCGAAACTTTGGCATTCAGAATATATAAGATTAATTATACCTATAATATTCACGATATTCCCATTATCAATCAATTGTACTACTATAATTTAACTAATTGCATGTAAAACTAGAATATACCTATTATAATTTATAACAGATGTGCGTATGTAGATGTACGCAAGTACAAATTTAGAACTTAATATTTTTCACAGATGATTAATATTAAATACCTGAAGCAAGATGAAGAGCCTTTGCAAATCTGAGTTGATTATTGGAACTCACTACATCTCCCTCGTGGAACGTAATATGTTCTCCATATCCGACTTCATAGAATCCACGTCTCTCAGCGTCATCTTCCATATCGTTGTGAAGCATAGAAAGCATTTCACCAACATGCGATATACCCACTATCAATATTATAAGTATGAAAGATGAAAGCGCCTGAAAAAAATAAATAGTAATGAATGATCATTTTATTTACTATCACGGTTACATAACGGACATTACTCGGTTCATACTCACAATTTGATGGACGGCAATCAAAATAGTGCCTTGGCGTAAATTAAAAACATATAAAAAATTATTTAGGCGAATCATGATTTTATGGGATGATACTACATTGCAGTACTTTGTTGTATAAGACATTTGGATTATTTATTATTTTACAACATTGCAAGTGATAGACCAAATGTTTTCAAGATACTGAGTCTTAAGAACTACAACGCGCATGCGCAATAATCTATCGATTATTTTGGTGTAGATTCGTAGTTGGGTATGTAAGAAATGGCGCCTAAGTTCCTAAATACAGAGATGTAAAATTGTAATATAATTATTACTCTCTACGCATTTTTTATGGTATAGGGGGGCAAACGAGCAGTCGGAGCTATTATCATGACTACCATCGCTTATCGTCATACGTATAGAGGGCAGAGGCTATAAAGATGCGCCCGTTCTCCTCCCACCTCCATGGCCCACCGGCTACTCACACACCGCACGAAACGCGACAGCACAGTAGTCATTTTACGGCGGTCTCGTGTACGCGAGAGGTACCTCCCCGCTCGTGCCGGCCCAATTCAACTGCATCCAAGGATACAGTGCCACTACCTCTTGCTAGAATTGTGTAATATTGTCAATTTAGACACAATATTTATGTAAGATAAAAATATCCGAGCTACAGAAATCTGCTAGCGTACTTATCGTAGCGTAATATTTATGGAAATCTTTTCCAGAATATTAAATTACACTCTAGTCTAATTAAGAATGAGTTTGAAAGAAGTGCTTAAGAAAAATTGCTAAATTAAAAATATCACTAAAAACATTTTCAGACATCATGTATCTAGGAATCATTACTATTCCGTAATCTAAAACTATATAGCTCATGCACCTCGTGGGTATGTATTCTTTAGTGTACTCGAGTAGTAGTAGCTCGAGGTGCATTTGGTCGATTTATTTATAGAAAGTAAGTAGTTAATATTTTTACAAACATTTACCAAATAATAATAAATAATGTCCTAACAAAAATATAAGTACTCACATAACCTACATATTATTTTGTATAGCTTAGCAAAAAATATGGAATAAAATGAGTGCGCTTGTTTATTAGTAATGGCAACCTATAATACCTGAAGTATGTATATACCCAGTGACTTCCACTAAGCGGTCACAAGGACCACGCTTAAGACTATAGGTACATGCCGAAGCGGTTGTTAACGATTTTACCCACCCTGATAAAATGCATTTTTCGTTAATAACGGTTATTACTGGTAAATACCACCGCTAAACGCCGCGCCGCTAGTGGCTTGAAATGCGTAAGTACCTTTAACGAGTTATATATATTATTATAGCAGTTAAAACCATTAAAAAAGCATAAAATGCTGTTAAAATTGTTAATAACTGCCTTTATTTGTAGCTTAAATATTGTTTCTAAAATCTAAAATGGAATCTTTACACTTTGTATATCGATTTTTCACTTCACCTGGAAGTTTAGTATCCTTTCTTAATTAATCGTATAATTAACCGTTATTAGCCGCATTTTATAGATAGCTAGCCATACATTTGGTTAATTAACGGTAACTAATGGGTTTTTCGCAACTATACTCACAACCCATTCCACTTGGGTTCATGATGTGTGCGTTCACAAGTTAGTAGACCGGAAAAAATACGATCGTGAGCGAGGTCGTTGCTAGCGCTTAGTGAAACGCACTGAAAATGCACTAGCAGTCGACAAGTATCTTAGTGCTGCTACAATTTTTACAACAACCTGTATAAAAACCTTGAACTTGTTAACTGAGTCCATGCTGACCTGGACTTGTGACCGTGAACTTGCAGATCACAATTCATGTGTGGCCAAGACATAAATAGATTCCAGAAGTTGATTTTTCTATTTTTTTTTGAAAATAATGGATCACTAGCGAAAATATGAGGGAAGTGCAGTTTTTTTTGTTAATGTGCAGTTTTTCTATACCTTGGGATTTTCCAGGAGATCCAAGATATACACATTTTCTGTATGACCTTATGCATCAATTTTCAAAAATTTTTTATAACAATTCTAGAGGTGTGCAATTTTTTGTATTCTCATATTCCATATGTGCAGTTTTAATCCCTTTTATTTTTTAATCTCAGATATCGTTACTTGATCGGCTAGGACAGGTACGGTGTTCAGAGCGACCGTTTTACGCGTTTAAGGCAAAGTTGATCAACGTTGCAGTACTGTTGCGATGCTTTAAATGTTCTTTATTTAAATATTTCATGCATATAACAAAAAAATAACAAACACGTCTAGTTTAAAATCATTTACTTTACACGTTTGTGTTTTTTTATGAAAAAAGTTTAATATTTTTAAAACTTTGGACCCGCATATCTCCGCATCGCTTATGATTTTTCCAAAAATTCTTTTTGCATTTGAATACTACTAATGTACTCTATCCCTCATTAATACACAGGTGTTCCTTTTTCTTGGATACCCTGTATATTACAACAATATAAAAATATAAATGCAGTTTAACGCCCTCACTAAATGAAATGCAAAGAATTCATTCTTTTATATTTTTCATACCATTTAATAAAAATATAAAAACTTAAATTCTTCGTTTACCAAGATATCTGTTCTAATCAAATGTCAATTCATCATTATTTGTCTCCTATTTTTGAGTAACTTTTTTATTTACAATTAAAAAAATTTAGGATAACACATTATAAATCCCCAGTCAAGATAGCTCACAGAGCTCCTCAAGCTCATGACCCGTGTCGGCCACTTTTTAGCTGCCGCGCGCGAGCTGCTCCCCTCCGTTAAAGGTGGGGAGTTGAGGACACCCG
>LUGF01046819.1:43147-58935 GCA_001625245.1 Calycopis cecrops | reverse complement strand
GCGTAAATTTCGATATCGTGGAAAATCATTCCATGGCATCCCTCAGGAACATTTTTTCGGGATAAAAGCTATCCTATGTTACTTCTAATACCTCCAAGAACATGTGTACAAAATTTAATGATGATCGGTTGAGCAGTTTTCGCGTGAAAGGGTAACAAACAAACTTACATTCGCATTTATAATATTAGTAGGGATTAGGATTTTATTACATTACATAATTAATAAATAATTCAAGATTATATTCACTAACATTTTATTTTTCATATTGTCAAATAGCCCTGATTGCCCTGCATTCAGGCCTGGCTGTGCCTTGATTGTTTCAGAGAATTTCACAAATATTGAAATTCTCTAAAACAGTCAGTCGGCATAGTTCGGCAGTGTTTTATCTAGTTACGTATTCGCCTCTTACATAATAATCATAAAAATCAATCTTATATATTATTTTAAAAATCAGTCCTAACTTACATTATTATATGATCAGTCTTACAAAATTATAAAAAATATCCTTAAACTTAATAACAATCTCAATAGGATTTGTATCCGCTTATGTAATGTTTTTTAATTATTATACCGTCTTTATCAGCACAGAAAATCAACAATAAATGTTATTATCTAATTCAAAACCTGGTTTTATGTAACTCTTGTCACATCATCTGTATTTATTTAGTATTAAAATTATTTTTTTAATAAATCTAATATTTTCTGCATCTTTATATTTCTGTCATATGGTTTGAACCGTAATAATTCATTTGAAACCAACTGGCCAAAATATTTACATCCATGGATGTCCAATACACTAGGGGCTATATCATCTTCCTTTTCGTCTGTGCATGTCGCACATTCCACCATTATTTATTCTACGCATGTTGCACTGTCCACCATATTTTTTTCTGTGCACCTTGAAGTATCCTTATTTATTTCTTTGTTTTGTTCCGATTTTTCTAAGTGTTCCCAGTGTTGTGAATACTGTTCTATCACTTCGTCATCGTCGCACTGTGTTTCATTTTCTGTCTCCGGAATGTACTTTCGTTTTCGCCGTAACTCTTAAACAATAAATAGTCATCTAATAACCAGAATATAATGGCAGTATTTAGCAAAGTGTAAAAAACTGAGAAGAATAATTTTGATATTTTTTGTGAATATCTAAAATCTAAAATAGTGTAAAAAGGTTTAGCACAACTGTATTGAAAGTGTCACTTACCCTCCATTTCCAGAAATACACTTTTTTTTCCACTTCTAATCACCTGGCTAATGTGTCTGTCCGTTCACATTAGATTTCAAATGTAAACTAAAAGTATTCAAGCTTTGAACATGTAAAAAATGATCAAAATTCTGTTTTCTTTTCGGCATGGCGGAAGACACAGATGCGTGTCGCCTAATCGTATGGCGTTAGGCACGGAACAGTGTCACGTTATTTTTGTTCGACGCCAGTTGAATATTAGCAAAATTTGACATCGCAACGAATCGGTTAACATTGTAACAGATCAAAACTTACTTATGTACTCAACAATAGACTGAATGATTCATTGGCCATTTGCTTTGCCATGATTGTAGTCAGAAAACTGGTGAAACATTATCGAAATAAAATAAACACGGGTAATATTAAATGAATTTTATTTCACAACTTACAGTAGTAGTGATGACTTTTATTTACCAAACTTTCAGCTGGTAGTAGTATATTTGGATTAATTAATAACGAACTAAAAAAAACTATCACAAGTTATTATTGAATATTACTAAAAATAAAAATGTTATATACAAAGTCAACTCCGGCAGATTTAATTTTAATAAATTAATTTTCAAGTAATATATAATATTATAAATATTTACATGTTTTTGATGTATGGAATACGGTGTGGATTATTACACATTATTTTTACAAAATTTATACATGCCCATCTTTATGGCAAATGCTATTAAACAGTAAAATCCATTTATACAAGTCAAATCTTAAAATATTAGCATGCAATGATTTAACAAATTCTTCAAATAGGCATTGATTCAATACAATCTTTACATGCACATAAAGGTTAAACGTAATTTTATTAATTATGAATTCAAATATTTTATTCACTTGTAATCTGTGCGAATATTAAGACAGTCCAAATTAAAGTATACATAGAAAATTTTAATAAAATTAATGGATTATGGACTGGTAAACTTCACACTACTTTTATCGAAACGTAGGTATAAATTTATAAAAATATTCAAATGGCATAGGCAGTATAATATGAAAAAAATCTCGGGCACCTACCTAATTGTATGACGATAATGGCATTAAGTGCTTGAAAAATTCTTATTTGGCGCATTATATTTTTAAAATTCCTGAATTTACGCCTTGGTGACAATAAATAAAAAACAACGCTACGTTCAAACAAGGAACATTTACAAAATATTTTTATGTTTAAAAATATATTACGTACATACGATACAGATTACCAAATGTATAACTGTGAGTGCTAAACTTCTAGGGACGGATTGAACCAAACATATTATTTGTTGCGGTTCACAACGTACACACTGATAGCCTATTTTAAAAATTAAACCTGTTTCTACATATAATATTGCGGTTTATAATGATATTTTTCAATCTCGACTTATTTTTGATACTTTACGGTAGCCCGCGTGACGGAACCGAGCGATCACACTTCCGACTGTCATAGAGTAAAACTACCCTCCGATTCGTAATTACTTCGGTATTATTTTCTTTCGCTAAATAAACCGCAGGTCCGATAAAACAGTTTTAATGTATATAACTGCGTAAGCCTATTTTATATTACATTACAGCGAAATGTTAAATGCAAGTTACATTATGTTTATAAAGCAAAATAAAACTAAACTACACCGAGAACTAAGATATTTTTTACGGTTCCACAAGAATACAATCCTTTATTTTAGTCCATGCAAAATGTTTTAGTTAGAGCAATTTATTGAGGTAAAATTTTGTGAATCGTGATACAAAACGCAAATAAAACGAAAATGCGCAACGAAAGACGATATACTTCTCATTTTCCCATAGCTTATATTAGGTACTGAAATTCAATTCTACCGCTAATGGATATTGCACGACTCTTTATGATATATGTACGAATGTTTTTTTATTTTTCGATGTACCTATATGAATGAATGTATGAAATTTTGAATGCCTCAAATAAAATTGATTTATTTATTAGTTATTGATTATGCCGTCAATATCGCCCCCTATATATTATGGAAAAGGTAGTACTAGAGTTAAAACTCAGTTTGAGAACATGCTCTATATAGGGTGACAATAACAAACATCTGTATAATGACTAATTTACAGATCGCAAATATGGAGTGGTAATGTACACTCCAGCCGTCCATATACTTTAAATATACACAACCATGCACTATATATTACCTTACCATAGACACATCCTTCGAATGAGACCATTCTATCTTTGTCCTCTTCCTCTAATTTTTATTTCACTTATATGTAATTAATGAATTGTTGTTTATTGTGCAAACAAATATTATACAAACAATTGATCTTAATAAATGTAGGTACCAATATATAAATTGTACAAGTACCAAAATCAATGGATAAAAATGAAACGAGGCAAAAATTAAGGGTCGAATCATGATATGCGGCACTGGTGTACTGTATCAGGTGTTAAAGAACGCGAAGACATGCTTTTGTTTATTTAACAATTCACACGCTGTTGCTTCGCAAAAAGTTGCATCTAACTTTCTTTTAAAAACAAAGGTAAAAGAAGCAGGATCGCTGTTAGAATGAGAGGAAAGATCGTGTTATCCGTATGCCATGCTATTTAATTAAATATAATAATGAAATGTGTGTAAGCTAATTAGTTTTCACACATTTCATTAATGAGCAACTTATGAGGAATTTGTTTACATTCTGTTGTGCTTAGTACTGTCTTCTGATACAAGCGTAGTAACGCAAGACAGAGACAGACTATATAATAAAACATGTCAACTCAGTACTTATTTAAATTGAGACAAAGCAAAAATAAAATGGACGAATTCTCGGGATTCGATTGTACACTCTTTAAGTCTAGGTTGTTAAATATGTAAATATTTTATCAGAAAATAGCCAAGTTATGATTACTAATGGCTTCATCTTTAAATGATAAATTACATCGAACCTACGCTAGTGGACAAGTATACGTTGAGACTATAATTAGTTATTAACGTGTTAGTTGTACTTATAATAGTGAATTTGTGCATGCACAATTTGTACAAGTCGTTGGAGCAAGTATGGTGACGTGGCATTGTCGGCGGTTTTAGAGAAAAAAAAAACATCGCTTTTACATCATAATTTTATGTAATAAAGTCAACATCAAAAGTTACACAGATTCAAATTTTTAAAGGCTTCTTTTTAATAAAAACGGACAACTCTTTCTAACAAGAAATTTCATTTAAGAATATCGAATTCCGACATTGTCTTGACCGAATTTCAGGTCAGGTGTTTCAAAAATCTGTATCTATGTATTGACTTATGGTGCCGACTGCACATTTCATATCATGCTAATCATTTCAAAAGCCACTCTCTAAAGTCCATTACAGTTAGCCCTATTATTATTATTATATTCCATAATTACTATTTGACAGGTATAAAAAAGCTGTGAAACGGTTAACCTTTCGGTTACCGCGGACGTTCATTGACGCTTCAAAAACACGCAGCGAACACGTGGTCGGTACCGGGAGATTTAAGTCAAGGAGATTTTAGGGACGAATATTTTCCTTGCATGTGGAAGAACTAAGTGCCATCGAACACATTCAATTTCGTTTAAAAGGTTAGCTGGATACGAATGTGCGTAACATAAAACTTTTCATCGTGGTTTTATTTTAATTTAAAGGTAGTATAATTTAGCGGGTCTTTGTTGTCCTTTGGGTATTTAACTAAACGGAGGCCACCCACAGGTGGTAAAAGGGCCAATGTGCGTGTATAATAATGTAGCCGAATTGCATTACCCCCTTATTAATAAACATAGAATAACTTTATCCAAGTAATAAACTGACATCTGACAAATTCCATAGTTTTTATGTGTTTTTTAATATGGAATTTGACAGATGTCAGTTTATTACTAGGTTATTACTTGGATAAAGTTATTCTATGTTTATTAATAAGGAGGTTAGTGTTTAGCGGTTGGCCACCGCATCATCTACCCAATTTGGCAGACGTTTGTGTTCGCAGCGTTTCCATTTGGTTAAATACTCAAAGTCTCTTTCTGAAGTTCCAAGGCCTGACAGAATATACCGTATTAATATATCTAAAACGATGTCATAAATTCACAAAAATTAGTAAGCATTTTAGTACTTTCTAAATATTTCTTTACTTTACTGTAGACCACTATACCTACAGTTAGAAGACTACTACTGTAGATGGACACGAGAAGTTATACGCTACAAAATATTCACATATCACTATAATTAAATAACACTTATTCACAATTTCACAATACATTCGTTAAGTAACAATATCATACTTATCCTAACTTACTCTAATCACAAATCCATTGTCAGTTACAGCCTGTATTTTTTTTAGGATATTCGGATAACGTGAATGAAGGGTGGTGTTACAAGTACAGTACAGTCAGCAGTTAAAAAAGCAATGAAATTATATTTTTATATAAATTTTAATTTTACGTGGTAACGTCATAAAAAAACCATTACCAACACGTATACATCAGACGCTTCGGCCGATGGAGTGGAAGAAAGATAAATGCGTCACAACACAGCGGAACACATTTCTTCGTGCGTGCAGCCGTCGTTCATCGATTTATAAGACGTTTTTTAGTCAAAAGCCAAATTTTAAAAAATAATGAAATCTTTTATACCAAATTGAATTTTTTAACTACTTTTAACCTGGTTTTATGTGTAGGAAGGTACACTTCCGAAAGTTTGTTTTGCATTTTAATAGTAGCCAGGATATACCTATGCCTCGTTTACTATTTTATTAAATTTGTAATATGACTTAGATTGCCTGTTACAATGATTGAATTTTGAAAACAAATTTATATTTTTTATGGCTTAGGCATTAGGGGCCATCCATAAAGTACGTCACACTAATTTCTTGATTTTTTGACCCCCCTCCCCCCCTTGTCACAGTTGGTCACATTTGTGAGACCCCCCCCTCCCTAGTGTGACGTCACATATTTTATTTTTTTAGTTTTTCGATAATACTTCAAAGTTCGTAATTTAATATTTAGTTTAAAATAGATTAAGAAATGTGACATCACGAAATTTAGGACCCCCCCCTCCCCCTGTCACACAATGTCACATTTCGACGACCATACGTGTGACGTACTTTATGGATGGCCCCTTATACGAAATGTTTTTTCCAACTCTGATATTGGCATTTCAAATAAAAACACTTCAATAATTATACAACTTTGTGTTCTTGCTTTGACTGTACTTAGGGATATAATCAGTGCAATGTCAGTAAATAATGGCAGTTTACATATGAAATAGGTACAGCAGTCATCATTTAGACAAAATAAAATTTCACATCTCATAAACATTACCTAAATAGTCAATTTCAATTTTCAGATTCCTTAGCATTTATCAATCGTCCCTACGTATAAAACGAACAATTCAACTCGTTCCATTTTCAAAACCCAATTCAAAAATAGAATAAAGGCTCAACGTTTAAAAAAATACACTTTATTTACGTCCAGTATTGCACACCGATATTTTTATACATAGGAACTGTTGATGAGAGTCAACTTTTTTTTCATACGATATTACAAGAGTTGCGGCCCGTGCAGTTGAGCCGTGTGTGGTGCGAGTGCTTGGTGGTCCGCGTGCGGTGCCTACTGGGGGCCGCGGATATGGCGTAGGACTTGAGGTGAGACTTCAAGGTGGTAGGCAGCGGTAGCCGCTCTAGACCGTACACAGATGTCTGGGCCACTATCGCCCGACAGCACAGCTCTTGCAGACTGAGAACTGTGAACGTGTTACATTGATTTGTTATACTTTAATTAGTAATTAAGTCGTGGGCCGGCACGACCGGGGAGGTAACTCTCGCTTAC
Organism: Calycopis cecrops; assembly: GCA_001625245.1. NCBI lineage: Eukaryota > Metazoa > Arthropoda > Insecta > Lepidoptera > Lycaenidae > Calycopis > Calycopis cecrops. The sequence continues at coordinate 51,919 of LUGF01046819.1, read as the reverse complement.
ACGATACCGGCGTAAAGTGACAGCTAATGTCGTGTTTCATGCGTTGTGTAAGTAGCCGGTGGCCCACTGTATAAACTCTATGCAGTCTATGGGTCAGTAGTCATGCAAATGGCTCCGACTGCTCGTTAGCCCACTTATTCTCAAAAAAACTTATTTTGTATGCCAGTGAGGTTGCTTCTGTTTCATTAATGTGATTTGCCTGTATTAGATCTAATGCTAGACATAGGTCTATTTTGACAATAATTAATCAATCGCATCCAACCAAGCCATAACCAAAGGTTAGCCAAAGATCGAGGCCAGTGGCGTGCTGTGGGAGAGGCCTATGTCCAACAGTGGACTGCAACAGGCTGATGATGATGATCTAACCAAGAAGAACGGATACTTGATAGGTAGCAAACTTTCAAAACTCATGAGCGTAAAAATAGATGACACAAATATTTTTAACATTTATTTTGTACTTCTTTATCTGGCTGTATTCAGACCTGGGCTACCGATATAAGTTTTAAAAAATTACATCAGTGAGACATCTAAAACCATGCCTTTGTTACTTCGCTACAGATGCAATGAAGCGCCATCAAGGAAAACTCGCAGAAAACGTTTGTTAAAGAAAGCTACACAGGGGACTGACTGACTTCAAAGAACGCCATGAGCTTCTTATATCAATTACCTAGACACAAAGAAACTAACCTTTATTGCTTCGCCACAGTCTCTCCATGCCGTTGCGATGGAGCGCCATCCGGGACAGCTCGCAGAAGCTCTCCCGTATATTGAAGTTGCACAGGGGACTGACTTCAAAGAACGCCATGTGGTTCTTCGCCGCGTACGTCTCCGCATCTCGCTCCTGCACCTGCCTCTTGAATGCCAAGTGCAGTCGGTTGCCAACTAGCACTTTGGGCACACCCGGTGCATGCTGAGAGAAAATAGAAGCATTATAAAGTGAAACTTTTTTCTATAGTTTTGGTACATTGAGTTTGTGCGAATATTTTTTTTTCTTTTTATGGTATAGGAGGGCAAACGAGCAGTCGGAGCCAATTTCATGACTACCGACGCCTACAAACATCCGCAAAGAGGCTATACAGATGCCCTCCTTTGTCTACCCACCTCCAAAGGCCAATTTAATTACAATAAAACAACTTTGACATATTTTGTAGCCGTTGTTATAGCTAACACTGTACGAAACTCGATAGCACAGCTGACATTTTGTGCCGGTATCGTGTAGGCGAGAGGTACCTCTCCGGTCGTGCCGGCCCGGTTAGGCTACGTATGCACGCATACAGAGTGACACTGTCCCCTACTAAATACCTTTATACAAATAGATCACCTTTTCAACTTCCTCCAGCCACCTGTCAATGCTGTCGAACGACCATCTATTGGTGATGTCGTACACGAGCAGTATGCCCTGGGCGCCCCTGGAGTATGAGCGGATGATGGTGCAGAAGCGGCCCTGACCCGACGTGTCCCACAGCTGCAGCTTCACTCGCTTGCCGTCCAGCAGGATTGTAGTGGTCTTGTACGCTGATAGAAAAGTAGACGGGCGTGTTTAATATTTTTTTTATAGTATGGGAATAAAATGAGCCATTTGCATGACTACGTCCATCGACTTCCGTATAGACCTATACAGATGCGCTGCCGTCCTTTCTCTTCCCACCTCTATGGTACATCGGCTACTTTTTATTTTCAATTGGTTTTAGTTATCATTCAAGTATTAGGTAGAGCAGATGGTTTTTAACACCCCCCCCTCTCCTTCAACTTGTTAGTGTATGCTTGAATTAGCAAAAAAAAGAAGCAAAGGAAATACCCCCCCTTCAGTGCTTACATAATATGTGAATGACCCTTGTAGCAAACCTGTAGGTTCCCAATCAGTGGTCCACAGAAGTCAAAATATGGTCCACGAAAACATATTTAGCGGGCGGTAAGCCATTGATCACCATGCAATGAATGAGAAGATATTTTTTTATATCTATGCTGTGTTAACCTATCGAGAACAATATAAGAGTGGTCCATAAGGCTTATAGTGTTGGTCAATCTATGGTTGGTCTATAACAGTTGATAGATTTTAGTGAGAACTGATGCCAAAGATAGTTAGAGAGTCAAACAGAAACCAAGGCAATGTCAAAATTTAATCTTTTTATAGGGTAACAAACAAGCAGGTGTTATTTACTAACCATAAATTTATCTGTTTTGGGGCAGGTGTGTTGAAGGCTATTAAGATATTCAAATATATCCAATAGGGTATGTTATTGTGTTTGATGACGACTGCTTTATACAGTACAAGCTTGCTTTATGCAGTACTAGTCTGTGGCTTCGCTCACATTGAAGCCCTTCAATAAATATCAATGAACATTGCATTCAAATAGAAATGAAAGTATTTCAATATCTGCCACAATAATTTTTTGAACCATTTTTTTTTAAATAAAGTATCCTATGTCATTGCTCTAGGAATATGTGTACAAAGTTTCACGGTGATCGGGCCACAGATACAAACATTTCAATTTTATTTTATACATTATGTGATTGCAAGATACCTCCCAGTGTTTTGCCAAGTTTTTGCTATTTGTGCCATTTGCAATTTGCCAAGTAAGTTATAATATCTTGATTATTAATAAATTCAATTTATCCTGTAGTTGACGATAAAATTTAATACTAATATTAAGCTAATAAGTATTTGATAAAAAAAAGTTATTATTACAATGATTACCGCTGCCACTACAAAATGGCGAATCAGCTGATCCATCTTCTAAATCCTGCAATATTTCTTGCTTGCCAACATCCGAATCTCCAACTAATAGAACTTTAAGAAGATAATCATATGATTTTGGTGCCGCGGGTGGTCTTCCTGAAAAAGACAAATTTTGTATAGCTGTACAAAATATTTTGCATTACAATTTTTGTCCAAGTTAATCCTCACAACTAACAAATTTTAATAGAATTTCCAACAGATGTGTAAATTTGTTCAAATGTGAATACACAATACATTTTATTCCAAATAATAAAACATTTGGTACAGATCACAATTGATCATTTTTAAAAATGCCAATGCGTATTTTAACCAAGCAAATTTTTTTAGGTTTTTTGCAGCTAATATTTTTGAGTTTCGTTAAATGAAACACCGAACAATTATTTTATGCTAAAATTCATAAATATGGTATCTAACAGAAGCTTTATGGTTTAAAATTTACATCATCAGGATAATAAACACTACAATTATTATAGGGCCATGTATTGACATCATAAACAATAGCTATTAGGTCTTTTTTCATACAGTTTGAGACTTCTGGACAGCCCATTGGAGGGGAGATCCTCTTGCCAGTGCAAGATACCTACATAACAATTGTCTATGGGCACTGATAGACAAAAGTAAAAATTTTTTGACTTTTTTGGTGTTAGTTAGTCCATTAATATCCCATGGCTATTCCGAGAGCATTTTTTGGAATTTTGTCATCCTTGTTGTTGAAACTCAAAATTTTGTCAGCTGTCCTTTGTGGGGATTATTCATACAAGTATTTTTATATGCCATGCAGCCTTTTAATAACTAGCTAAGCTAACAATGCTTTTCAGTCACAAAGCAGTCACTGCTTTTTGACATAATTTACATTCTCAGGCTTTGTGACTATTCATAGTCTGGTTGTGTGACCACCGCCAGAAGTGGTGGAAGTTGTTATTCTTTATCCATGCTGTACATATTATAAGGAGCACAAGAAATGGTAAAACAGCTAACTTAACACACAAAATGCAGGTAGGTTATACAAGATACCTAGTTTTGCGGATGTCTATAGGCAGCGGTAGTCACTAACCACATGCACAAAATATATATACAGTTCCTCAATTTTATTACCAGGATTTGCTGTAGTATCAGCCATTTACTTAATATTTGTGAGATTATATTTGAATTCTTGGGGTGCTTTTAAAATTACATGACTATATATTTTTGAAATGATTTTAAATTTAGATTCGTTTTCATACATGGAAAAGGAAGAAAGAATAAAAATATGGAAACTTGCAAGTTTTATAGGTGTTAAGTACTTGAAACTATATTTTATTTTATTCTTTATTTGTTAGTGTTACAATATTGTTAGTGGCTAAAATAAATTTGTTTAAATAAACATTGAAGACATTAAAATAGTATTTTAATAAATGTAAACACTAAAATTTATTATTTTCATCAATCATAACAGTGTAATACAAATACAAATACAATTATAATGTAATGAAATTACGTATCAAATCATTAACAACAACATACCTGATCTTTGACAATGATGTAAGCGAGGTAAAGTTGTACTTCCATTTTGCGCGACTTGCCCAGTCGCTTGTTGAGGAGCTGCTACCATCCCAGTAGTGGTGAACATAATTCCGAAGAGGTTCGCCCAATCCTACGGTGGTGTTTACCACACGCAAATGTATACATAATATCGACAAGTACGTCTTGTCTTACTAGTCCATTTACTACTAACTGTGTTCAGAAACGATAGCAAAGCAGTTAAATTAAAGTTTTGTCAGTTTATTGAAACACATGGACCACTATTTTGTTCATATCAACAAAAATATACGACATAGTATGTCGAGTTTACACAAGGTCGTCACTAAATCGTATCTCGGATAGTATTCCATAATATATTGAAAACACGAATGGTACGTCGAAGATTAATGGTTGATCAAACACGTAATAAATCTCTTTTAAGACACATATAATAATATTAAATATTTTTCAAAAATAACCCAAGTCTATTTATCAAAATATTAAATGGTGAATGGAGAATGACAATGATTAGTAATTTGAATGACATTATTCCTCTACATAGCAAAGTTGCCATTTCAAAGAAAACAGTAAATCCTTTTTTCATTGATTGAAATTAATTGTCTATGGTCTAAGAAATGTCGACCTGAAAATACTTTTACTTACTTTTTATCATCTATACTAATATTAAAAAAAGTAGACATTACTTATTTATTCAGATTCTCTCGCATTTCAGCCCCTATACAGAGTGAAATTGAGGTCGTTTTCGAAATGAAAAATTTGAAATGTATATCAATAACAAAACATAGGTATCAAAGCCGATGGTAAATGGTAATATCACAATCGATATGATATCACTATCGACCTTGAGAAAAAAAATGTTTTTTTATTAAATTAACTATATACTTAGGTTCTGTTGATATATATTTCAAAACTTTCGTTTCGAAAATGACGTCAATTTCAACATGTATAATCAGTTAATCACTCTCAGACAAATATCGCGCATTTACAAGGACAGTAAATGCGCAATTACAAAATCCTTTTCCATCATTAAGTTAATTCAGTGGGATTAATATCCAAGTTGATTTATAATGCAGGCACATTAACAAACACTTAAAATATTAAATCCAAGCACTTTACAAATCAAATTTTATCCATCTAAATATACCTTAACACTTCATTCGCAGTTGCGCGTATGACGTCATCGTTTCTTTTCTTTTCTTTTTTTTTTAAATTTGCGTCCTTTCGCGTAGAACGCGAAAGGACGCAAATTTAAAAAAAAAAGAGGTAAAAGTTGAAATGGTGAACACACAATCGTTGAATTCTCATATCTCCTTAATGCTTATGAATTTTTCAAAAAATTTTAATACACACTCGTTTTTCAACTGTTACAGGCCGTTAAAACTGCCCCCGATAGTTGAGAAGACGCATGACACGCATCTAACAAAAAGGTAAAATGGAGAAAAAAATGTTTGAATGTCAAATTCGAGAATTTCCTTGCTGTCTTTAAAATTTATATAAAACGAAACTTTTTTTGGACAGAATGATGGCCAACGTATTCATCTTTGATACCTCATATTATATAAAAAATATATTTTTCTATTAATTTAATTAGTTTTTTATGAAAAACCTTTTCTTATTAGCAAAAAAAATCGAGTAAAATGTCTTTATGCTTAATTGACAGGTCACAAATAACCGTTTGCGTCTTTTCAATCTCGTATGATTGCTTATATTATGTACTCTTCTTCTTAGCATCAAGATGATTTTGAAAGGGCGCTTGTTACAGATAATGATTTTTCTTCTTAGCATGCACGAAAACGCATACAACCAGTTCCGTCTAATTAACTTCTTATATGAAAGATGTCCCTTTTCAACTTCTGAACTTAAACAAATATTATAAATGAAAATGGCACTAATACGTAAACGTGCCTTTTCAATTAAGTTTAAAGGAAATATGTCTTTTCATCTTCTGAGTAATAGATAGAAGTTCACAAATACGCCCTTTTTCGTTATGAAAACTCTGTAACGGAGCGAGATATCGCAATATAAAAAATATTAGAAGATGCGCCTTTTTCTCCTTATTCCGGCAATATATATCTCAATTTCGGAAAAAATGTTAGATGCGTGTTTTCAACTATCGGGGGCAGAAAAATATGGTTCATATTTTGTTTGAATGTTCCACATTGCCGGTTTCATTTTACATAGGCAATATGCAGTAAGACAATATCAACGAGCTTTTCTAACCAATTTCAATCCGTCGGGCGAATTCGATGAAAAGTGAACACAAGCATAAACCCCTGGTTGTGCTCTTCTTTATGGGCGTCGGTAACCATACAACCATTCGGTAACCAAAACACAGACTGCTCAATGGACAATATCAGGAAATCGCTACATAAGCAAAAAAATTAAATTCATAAAAATATAACTTTTATTTATAAGGCACATATATAAATGCAGCAAGACAAGATAGCATCTAAACTTAAAAGTAATAGGAGCATAATATTGTAATATGAGATTAAATCATCATACATCACAAATTAAAAACTATCCACTCACAATGTAAGCCTTACATAAAGACTTCTTTTATTTTTGTGGAATAATACAACTTACAATAATACAACTTTTTTAAAATTTTTTATTCATACAAATATTTCTAAAGATATATCTTTTATAATAATTTTTTCCTTAAAATATTACTTAAAGTAGGTACTAAAATTACTGTAATATTCGATTTAGTATGATGTCTTTTAAACAATCTACTTCCTTGGTGTGTATTTTTTTTTTGATTTTTAATGTGTCCATTGATTTTCTTGATACCAATAATTACACACATTCAAGGATGTTAATCTGTAGAAATTTTATCATATTCAAATGGAATTGTGAAAGAGAATATATTGTGTCAAAAAAGGAACTAATATTCTTCATAGCCAGGTAATGGGAATTGTCTGCTGTAGATTTCAATTTCATCCTTAAGTTTATTGATTTTATCTTGAATATTCTTGTTGGTCTCGATAGTTTTGTTAAAATCAACAATTTTCGGTCCAGAAATCTTTGTTATCTCTTGAGCAAGTTTTAGAGCTTGGTCAATGTACTTAACAACTATATCAATGTTGATCTCTTTTAAGCCTCTTGTTGTGAGAGCAGGAGTACCTAAAAAAGTAAAAAAAAAAACTATATAAAAGTAACTGTAACTATAGGATGTATATTCTTTAATTAGAGTTACAACTGCAATTTCATGATAGATTCCACTGATTGCTGCCTATTGCTGGCATGACTTGGTGTACTTCTCACTCATATTATACCTTTTCCTTGTCACCATCTTTTGCCCTGTTTATTGTACAAAAATTATAACCTTTTTTAAACTGGCAACATCAAATGCAATCTGAACAGTCATAGAGCACTCAATTGTGACGTCAGTGTTGTGACTTATCCTGTACAGATTGTACATTTATAGCAAAAGCATAACATACCTAGTCTGATTCCGCTAGGGTTCAATGCACTTTTATCACCAGGCACCGTGTTTTTGTTACAAGCTATACTGCACAGCTCAAGAATACGTTCAGCCCTAGCTCCACTGAGTCCCACATTGCGCATATCCACCAGCACCAGATGAACGTCTGTACCGCCTGTAGCTATTTCATAGCCACAAGACTTGAGACCTTCACATAGACGTTGAGCATTCTTTATAACCTGGAACAATATATTTGTATTAAGTTGATTCTAGCACCCTGAGGAATTGGCTATGTGTCCATGACAAATCCACTATGAGTACCAGCCTGCTTTAGAAGCCAAGCAGATAGTGTCCATCTCTCACTTAGAACATGATGACATTCTTCCAAGTTTTTGTCAGCGGGAATTCGCAACAACAAACAATTTGAATTAATATTGAATGTCTTACTTGTTTTTGATATTCCACAAATTCAGGTAAAGTAGCTTGCTTCATAGTAGTAGCAATGGCTGCAATAGCATGGTTGTGGGGTCCTCCTTGCAATCCAGGGAATACTGCTTGGTTTATCTTACTTTCAAAATCATACATGATCTTTTCTCCTTTAGCATTTACTGAACGAAGTCCTTTGCGGAAGAAGATTACCCCGGCTCGAGGTCCTCTCAATGTCTTGTGGGTAGTTGTAGTCACAATGTCACAATATTCAAATGGGCTGGGTATCACTCCTACAAAAAACACATAATTTAGAATAAGTATATTAAAAGCTCAACAATTTAAAAGAAGTAAACAATTTTTTCAAAACTATATACAGAAAAGTCATTAAGCACTAAATTTACTTGTCAAAAGTCATATTAAACTGAAGGTGGAAAGACTTGTTCACATACTCAGAAGAATAAAATATGACCAAAAGGTCGATAAGGTTCTAGAGAGCAGCAATTACAAAAACCAAGTGTCAATCATGTGTGATAACAAATTGCTGCAATTGTTTGATGTGGTATGATACCTGTAGCATGGTTTTGTGTTAACTGAGACTCCTGCCTCCAAACATGAAGAGACAAAGATTGATAATGATGAGAAGTATATTAATTTA
>LUGF01046819.1:17360-27670 GCA_001625245.1 Calycopis cecrops | reverse complement strand
AGAAGAGCATCGCCAGATGCAAGAGGCAAGGATAGGGACAGCGGATGTTGTTCTTTACGAGTTCCCGTTGTCCCTAGATGATGCCGGAATGTTCGCCGCAGGGGTTTTAAGAAAGAAGAAAGAAAGAATTTTTATTGGGAACAATAACAATTATCAAATTTACAGACACACATTAATATATATAAACAAACAAACTTGATAAAAGTACTGCGACCAATAGAGGTGGCCACTCAGCATTTGTCATATCAAAATAAAATAATGATATGACGCTGATTTTCAGTGACTCCTCGCTTGTAGCGACAAAGCTGACAGGTCACTTAACTAAAAACTCTAATTTAATTTACTTATTTTGTGTAAACTATCAATGTTATAAAATAACAGTTTTACATGGTTTTACATCCTACGGACTGGAAGCATTGTATATTTCACCACACACTCATCCAAATAAATAAACATACACATAATAATATATTTGTAAGCAAGGAACTTAGAAGAATCCTTAGAATCGTTCGTAAGGGCGAAGGTGACAACGATATAATATGGAACTCTAAAATGAATAGATAAAATAGCGGGGCTAATTAAAAACATCAGGTATCGTAGCATAAATCCAAGTGTCAGTGGCTGCAAAACTCTGTTATTAAGAAAGATTTGAATTTTTGTTTAAAAAATAATTTTAAATTTTTGATTTTGATTTTTTTTTAAAAAATTTTAAATTTTTGTTTTAGTGGGTAAAAATCCCACATAACCTGGCCTGCACTAATACTCCTCCTTGCAGTCCAGGTATCTTTTAGAAGATTTCCCCTGCGAAAAAAAAAAAAAAAAAAGGTAAAAACTTGTATGACACAAACGTACAGGTTACATTGTTCGTTTTGGGGTCGAGTATTTTATTTTTACATCGTTCTTATATTACCCGTGGGTGTGGGTCGTGTGAGGTTCATACTGAATGTCCTTTTAATATTTTTTTTATATTTTATGCATAATGCAGCAGAGGTAATCGGTAATTTTAAAACAATTATATTTTTTTTAAAATTACCGATTTTACAAAGTGTTATGTTTTCCGAAAAAAAAATATTTTTCAAAATAGTTAAGGATGCAGTACAATACAATGGTTCTGTATGTAAGTGATTAGCAAGGATGGCGCACATATGCCACGGACCCCTAGGGGTTCTTGTCTACATAGAGTGATTTTTAATATAATGCTACTAAAATATACTTTCTCCGCGGAGCTTTTAAATTCTGAAAAGGGGCCCGTCACTGCAAAAAGTTTTGGAAACCCTGCTCTAGGGCTAGGCGATCATTGAAAAAGGCTTTTATTCAAATGAAGAGAAAATTGTGATGTTAAAAGATAGATATTTAAACAAATCTCACATAAATATGTAACAAGAGTTTTACAGCAATAATATTTTGCTGTCCATGTCATGACTCTTTCCACTACAAAAATAGGGTGCACATTGGCCTAATAATAGAGGCCTAAAAGGGGGCAAACGAGCAATCGGAGCCACTTTTATAACTACCGACGTCCATAGACATCCACATCAACGTTATACAGATGCGCTGCCCTCCTTCCTCCTCCTACCTCCATGGATCACTGGCTACTTACACATTTACACACCGCACGATACGCGATGTCACAGCTGACTATATCTATAATATAGTCATGTTTGTCGGCAAATTTCGAAGCTAATATTAGAGCCTATAGTTTATTTTTAAATTTTATTTCCATAGTGACCTAAAGTGTGAGATAACCTATGCTGGCTTATCTTTGTTCACCAAGGTTTACTCGTTCAAGGTGTTGTTAACACGATTTTATCACATACGAGACAAGTCATATTGATACTTGCTTGAGACTTTTGCTTTTGTATCACATTTTGAAGTTACTTTTCTATGGCATAAGGGGGCAGATGAGCAAACGGAGTCATTTTCATTTCCGTGACTAACGATGCCCATTGACATCCGCATAGAGGCTAAACAGATGCGTTGCCCTCCTTCCTCCTCCTACCTCCACAGGTACACCGCACGAAACGCGACAGCACAGCTGTCACTTTGCGCCGGTTTCGTGTAAGTAACTTTACGGGGTCAGCCGGGTTACACCAGTCGGCCTGTGACCACGGCTGGTGTAACCCGGCCAAAACGTCGAGCGAAGGTATAAGTATTATGTTTTCGCTAATGCTACACGGACGCGGTAAGTTGGGACTTGGTAAGAATGCGAAGAATGCTCTCTAGCCCCGCACGTCCCCCGATGTTGCCATATTAGGGTGGTGCGGGGGTAGAGAGAGGGGAATGGAATTTTTGCTAGGTCTATTATACCTATAAATATTTCATCGTGTTAAAACCTGTAAAATAAGTAGTTAAGTACAAGTTTTAGTAAGAGGTAGTGCCACACTGCATGCTAGCATGCTGCCGAATTGGGCCGGCACGACCGGGGAGGTCCTCTCGCTTATGTAAGACCGGCGTAAAGTGACAGCGTTGCTGTCGCGTTTCGTGCGGTGTGTAAGTAGCCGGTGGTCCATGGAGGTGGGGGGAGAAAGGAGGGCAGCGCATCTGTATAGTCTCTATTCGGATATCTGTGGACGTCGGTAGTCATCAAAACGGCTCCGACTGCTCGTTTGCCCCCTTATACCATAAAAAAAAGCCATATTGAGTTAAGTACGCTCCCGGAGTCGTCACGGGCTTTTGTATGTACATTCGGATTTGGGCAGTATATCGTCATAAATCAATGGCCGAAAACGAAATAGGAACGTTCTCAAGTTGAGGACGTTGTTAGAGTTGTGAGAAGTGACAGTAACGAAGACGAATGGGCAAAAAGTTCGGTTTACTTTAATATCAATTTTCGTACTTAATAAACGAGCTATCTTTTCGAGTATATTTCGCTGCGAAATACATTTACGCACTGTCTTCGGTCTTGAGTGGGATGTGATGGGTTTGTTGCATTAACGGCTGAACTGAATACAGACATAAAAACCAAGGGTGCCAAATTGGTCGTCAAAAATATGTCTTGAAATGGTATGGAACGCTCCCTAATATACCAATCATAATATTTTACACCGATACAATATTTTTAAGCAAATATATATTTTGGCATAGTACGTAATAAAAGATATATTACATTGTTTGTCGTGATCATTGATGTTCCCATGTAAACTCCATGTTTACATCGAAGGAGGGGCTATTATCGGTGGTCCATAACTTTTTATGATCACGATAAGTAGGCACTGGAATTTAATCTGAGCCTTTTCTGCTTTAGATATAAGGAGCTTTATGATATTGTTTGTACAATTGTTCGTTGATGTTTATTTCGGAAAAAGAAAATGCCTTTTACAACTTAATCTTTGTACTGGTAGGACTAATGGATCTGGATGTCGCTATTGAAAACAGGAGTGGAGGGTTCATTTTGGGACTGACTTTGTTTAAATTAATTTTCGTACGGGAAAGCTAATAAGTATATTGAGTTCAAAACTATACAATATTTGCTTTATTAACTACTATAACAATATTTTATGTTCCACTTTTTTGTCCCCTTGCAATGTTGGGAGAAGTAACTAGGCTAGTTTTTAATATACGTATACTCTAAAATAACCAATCAAGTGGGATTTAAATGAAGCCAAATATCGGTAAATTGTGCCATATCGTTTATGAAGTACGATACAGATAAACACACGGCAAGGACGACTGAAATTTTCATTGAATTCAAGTCTATTATTAGTATTAGTACCTTAAAATAACCTACTTGAAAAGGAAAAGTCTTGTAAATGACATCCTTGAAAGCTTATATCCTAGTTTTATGTATTTTCATCGCAAACGATATTTTCACGGGAATTTTCAGCTTTTCCAAGGACATCGACTTGGCAAACATGAAATCCGTTTTCTTTTCGGTAAAATAATTTGAGGGATTGTTAAGTAAAAGCCGCATTCGCATTTTATTAAAATAAAGTCTTGTGAAGGATCGTGCGTAGGTACCATATAATTCTGTGAGGGTGTTCAATTCTGCCCCTGGGACTATGGCGAAGGAATATACTCAGGGCACAAGTCAAAATGAACTTTGTCTGCGATTACGCAGAGCTAAATTAAACTTAAATAGGTGCAATTATCTGGTATGTCTTGTTGTGCTGTATGGTTTGGCTTAAGATTTATCACATTAAACTATAAAACCTATGGCCATAAATTTCAAGCGTGTGTGTGATATACCTTCATAGCCTTCCGTGAAGCTGCAGTACGCCGAGGTGATTCTTCTTAGGCAAGCCTCGTCACAAGGGGATCTCAAGTCTATTATTCACAATCACAAGTCCAATATTTGTCCAACAATTAATTTACACTCCCGATATATTTACAGGGAAAACAACACGTAAATTATATTTACAGTCACAAACTCAAATCTTAATCGCAACAAAAGGCGTCTACCATTACAAATTCGAGACGCGACCGATATAGCAACAAAAAATAATCGAAAAACCATATAGGCGTAATTCAAAGGCGAGAGCGAAAAGGCGTCTTTTCTCAAACTCACGCGTCCGCTAAGCAATGGCATATTCCACCGATCGCAAGCGCGTCATCGGGCCCGAGCGGCCACTCGGCACACATCGGAATTACAATATTGATTACATTAATTGATACTAGATGGCAGCCATATGGTTCAGAACAGAGGGATTGAGGGATTGTTATGTTTCCTTCCCTCCACGTGCACCAGATAAAAGCAGTACTATAACTATAGATTGAACCACTGTAGGCTAAAAACTAATGTAGTTGAAGCCCTTCACGGGTTACTGGATACTTATATATCGCACGCAGTGCGACGAAATTGCTTGAGGCTAATGTATTTCTGTAACATCTGTAGCCAAACCATTAAAAACTTCAATAATATGATTTCATAGAAAACGAAATATTTTTCTGCATATCAGTGAAAAAATTTCGCACTGTTAAATGTACACAGTATGGCATATTTAACGTAAACTCCTTTAAATAAAGATTTGCACGGAACGACCAACGATAATGATATATTGTTATGCGGCTAACCTTAAGTAAGCGTAGCTCCGCATACTTGTGTCACTTGCCACGCCTACTTAGCATTTCAACTAGTTTTTGCTATTCCGTGCATTAAACAGGTAAAAAAGAAAGGATGCGAGTAACAGCTGATCACGTGCTACCAAGTTATTAGGAAAATGATATTAATAAATAGACAAAAAAGTGCATGCTTCAGTAACGACTTGGCGGGTTTATATTAAGCTAAATGGAGCTTTAGACCCGGCTGCACTGTATAGGGAACGTCCATGAAACATAGAGGTAGCACTTTCGCCGCTTTAGTGATCATTGTAAGAATCAATTGCTAGCAAAACACTAAGCAAAAGACAGTGATAATGACATGTTGACATAATATGTCATATCACACGGACAAACTAAAATTGGCTAGCATTCGGTTCACATATCAGCCACTAGTTAGCGTGGCAGTCTAGAAGCGGGATCTCTATTCGATTTTTTTAACAAAAATTGTCTTGACCTCTCTAATACCTCTTAGAATATTTTATCTCATGATGATAGGTCTAGTCAATTACTAGCTGTGCCCCAAGGATTCTCACGCATAAAATCAAAGGGGCTTTTCGGGATAAAAAGTGTTTTTGTGTTATTCTATATTATAATCTTTAACAGTGTTGATGTTCAAACAAACCAGTTTAACAGTTTTTGGGTAAAAGAAAAATAAAACTCATACAAACTTTTGTATTTATAGTAGGCTATAATGTAATGTTAGCTCTTTAAATTTACAGATGTTCTCATACTTGGAAAACGTGTATTGTGAAGGCTAAGATATTTTTTTTTGTTACACTAGTACAAGGGGCAAACGAGCAGTCGGAGCCATTTTCATGACTATCGACGACATCCGCTTAGTTTATACACAGATGCGTTGCTCCCCCCCCTCCATTGGCCAATTAACAAAACCAACCTCGGTACATAATTGCACAAAATCTGTATCAGAATAAAGTTTTGTTACGTTTTTAAAACAATCTGAATTAAATACAATGTGTATATTTATTGTTAGAGACAGCAAAGAAACTGTTTAATAAACTGAGGACTAAGTCCCTGCGGTAACACAAAGTCGCCTGCAGAATGAAAGGCCAATAAAACTAATGAATTTAACAAAGATGTAATTTTACTAGAAACGATAATGTAGACATGAAATCCTTTACCCTGGCAGCAACGTGTACCTACTTAAACCAGGATTATTTTATCAAACTATTTTTGAATATTATATCACTATCAAAATTATCAAAATCAAAAATACATTTTGTGATACACAGGAGATTTAAAAAAAAGAAAGAACATAATTTATATTAGGTTCCCTTTTCTTTAAATTGTCAATACTGTAAATATTAATTATTTAATCTTCCATTTAACATGTCATTCAGGTACTACTTGCCTAAACTACATTAGGTTGCGATGTGTACGATCCAAAATAAATGTATCTCGTAGATTATGACATCTCTTAATTCAAACAGAATTGTCGAGCCTAACTCGCTCATCTACGTTCGTGATATGAATACTAATCCTTTGCTCCTATAAAATTGAGTATGTGACCAATGAGCTGTCGCTTCGCACCGTAATTAACTGAGTAATTTTATATGCTAAATGCGAGCTGAAAATATGTTTCGACTTTTATCGACTGAGGCCAATGTTTAACAGAGAAAGGATAAATTGTGACGATGATTATTTATTTTATGTGTAATGATGTGACTTGGAATTATTTTTACTTGTAATCATTAAACATAAAACGAGTAGTATCAATAATAGTAATAACCATTTATGTGGCATTTGCAAAGTGATGTATGATGACGTAGTTTGGCGTAAGATAGTTCAAATCAATTTGTACCCAGATCAAAAGAGTGCTAAAGCTTTGGCCCAAATTTTTTGGTCACTGGCTCAGGTCCGCTGGTACGTGAAACTCATGACTCATGATAGTGCCGAATATTGACTTAAACCACCGGTACCTTATGAGCTGCCTTTTGAAAGGTAACCATTATTCATTGACGGTTCGTCGGTCTCTTAATTGACCAACGTGACATCGACATTTCCAATTTCACAGAGTAACGCAAACAAATTCGAGAATGTGCAAAAGGGTGAGGGTTAAAGCAAAGCCTCTCCTCCTGCTATTTAGTTCTCTTTTCTTATAGGTCAGAGGGGTATAACTCTTAACCCAATGTGCGAGGGTACTGACTACTGGACTGGACAACAACCTTGGGTACTAAGCCTCACGGTCACGACAAGACTTGAATCACGGTGGACTTTGATAATATCGTATTTACGTATTTAAGTCGATCTTATTTCCTGCCACGCATTAAAATGACAGAAGCTGACATCGCTACCACTTCCAGTAAAGAAGTATATCTTTGATTTCACCCTCACAGTATGTTTTACACACAACCTCACGACACTTTTGTCCCCCGTACAAGGTTTGAGTTAATGAATGTCGGAAAGGTGAAATATATATATGTCTTACCTATTCAGCATCACTGGACGTGACACATTTTAAACGACACTTGTATATCGTCTCTAGCATCAGGTAAGGCACGGAATTGCATCTGCATATAATGAATCTAAAAACGCCTTCAGATGTTCTTATTCGTCGTTTCCTTAAGGTTTTCTAGGGTGAGGTTCGGTGGGTACTGTGGTACTCCCGCATGAACCGAATACTGTACTACTGAGGTGCCCCGGATCTATTAGCAACAGGACAATCAAATATATAATACGTACCTAAAACGATAAATATTTTAAATAAAAAGTAATGTACTTATTATAGTTTGTTAGCTATATTTGTGCCAATTTTCTTAAGCGAAGCTTTTCGAATTTTATTATAAAAGGAGGATTAAAAAACCACAAGTGTATTCAAAATATATAATACCACGAGATATCAGTAAAATCCTTTACCATCAAAAAAAAGACAGGAAGGAAACAACTGTTGTTAATAATCTTTTACGTCTTTGGGAAAGTCTTTGTGAAATCAACTCCATCTTGTTGAGAAGGCTTAATTCTTTGTTCGTTGGCTTTGTTATAGATTGCTCTGAGGGACTGATTTGATTAAGACTTTAGAAATATTTTTTTATGAATACACAAACCGCACGAGACACGACCAGCACCGGATCTAGGGGGGGGGGGGCTAGGGGGGGCTACAGCCCCGGGCCCCGCGAGTCAAGGGGGGCCTATTTGTCAAGAAAACTTAATGTCATATATTAACAGTAATAAAAATATATATACCTAAGTATGGCAGCCGGACAGACTCCTGATTCATGAAGTCAGTTGAATCAGATTTCAAATTCAACAAGGACAAATTATTGCAATAATTATTTATTATTTTTCAATATTAAATGTACGAGAAATTGTGAGACAGAAAGGCATTACATCTCAACCAATACATGCATAAAAATAATATATCCCAACCTTAACCATTGCCATTCATAATTTTTAAATTTATTTTTTGTATAGGTACTTTTTGAAGTCTATCTTTTTAATTAATCACTTGTTTAATGGTTAATAAGTGGTTGTTAAGTGCATTCAGCTGCGGCATAGAAGGAATGCAGTTTGAAGACTTCAGGCTAGAGAATTTTGGTCTGAAGAAAGAACTTTGAAGTTGTCGCAATCGCAGTTCACAATACAAAAAACAGGCTATTCTAGAATGTAACGACACTATATACCACAGCAATTATTATCGTTACGACAAGACGCTTTTTCACTTTGCCAATTTCACCCAAATATATCTTCCATTTGGGTGAATCTGGCAAAGTATAAAAGCTTCCTAGCTGACCTAGCTCCCTAAAATCCGAACAAAAGCCAATTCTACCAGCGTCTGTATTCCCTCACACCTACAACCTGGAAATCTTTAATTCGAAGGTGAATGAATGAACCTTCTAGGCAAGCGTGCTTCATAGTCGGCCAAGTATACACTTTCCACCAGGTGAGACTATCCAGTATAAAAAAAAAACTGCAATTTGCAGGGCCCAGAAGCGAAGGCATTTTAAACCACGTTGTCACTTGTGATGAAAAATAATATAATTTTTGAGTAAAGCAAGCGATTATCGTATTGGCTCGATTCATGTTCTGATGAAAAACAATGCCCAAAGTAATTGGTGGTAGAGTGTTGTCGTTAGTACTGTTCATCACAAGTTATTACTAAACAACACTGCGAGGAACTGGACAAAATGATGGTATCATATCATCCTTTAATCTCTGGCATCCTTAGGTACCTCTATCTTACAAGCTGCTGCTTTACGTCAACGCTTAACCTTACATAGCCCAACAGACGTTCTCTAAGTTACTGTGGTAGCTTTGAGCTTCTCTTTCTTTTCGGATCTTGTTTTTTTTGCTGATGCAGGGAATACATTTAGGTATGATACCTTGGTGCCCAGGTGGCTCCTAGGCCTATGTCGGACTCGACATTTGCTAATGCAATATCGACTAAATCCGCCGCCCTCTGCTGATTCAGAGGGACGGGACAGTACCCCGAGTCAAGCTGTTCTTAGTCTTGGCTCTCCCAGTTTAGCTGGCCCCGCCCTGCATACCCTTGGGGATCATAGAGGCTCGCAAGCCCACCAACGACGACAAGGTGGCAGCAGCAAAGTTCCTTTCGGACCTACATTAATGCTGCGGAAACGAAGAAAAATCCAATACCGCTTCATCTGATTGCTATGATTTTTCTTAGGGCAGCTTGGGGTCGAAAGGGGTATCGATCGCTCTCTCGGTTGAAAGACATGAACCCGGATATGAGAGAGATTATAATAACTAATTTAACTATTATTATAATGGTCAAACAGACCGACAGACAGCTCCCTCTCCTCGCGATTCTGAAATCGAGGGTAACTAAAATGTTCTTTGCGTTGACGTGATCTTTTCTCCTGGAGAAAATAATTATCGGGATCGTTATTAGAAGTTTTGCATCATAGCCGTTCTCTAAAATTTCCAAAATTTGGACTACTTCTTATCAGGGAAAAGTTCTAAACTGCTCAAAATACAGTAGTATCAATAGCCGTTGACGAGTTTGTAACTTTCTGAACTTCTTTAAAAAGGGCATCACAAAATTACCTACCACTGCGCAGACAGGGAAGCATTGCTGACATAGGTGCTTATTTTTATTAACATTTTACATTACTTTGACAAACAAAGGCAACTTGTTGAATAAGTAGGTATATATCTACTTGCGGCAGTTTGTTAAAAGCTACTGAGTTCTAAAATTATTTCTCGAGATCACTTAATTTCAATCACATAATTGTAAATTACCGGAAGGTAATACTGAAATACTTCAGCAATACGTGAAGCTTATAAAAATACATACA
>LUGF01046819.1:0-10551 GCA_001625245.1 Calycopis cecrops | reverse complement strand
TATAATAGCTTACATAAAATGTCATGCCACTTTTAGAAAAAAATGTAACAACCAACCCCGG
Source organism: Calycopis cecrops (assembly GCA_001625245.1). NCBI lineage: Eukaryota > Metazoa > Arthropoda > Insecta > Lepidoptera > Lycaenidae > Calycopis > Calycopis cecrops. Next base: position 10,490 of record LUGF01046819.1, on the reverse strand, counting down.
TCTCCCCTATGTACAAAAACTATTATTGTTAGAGAATAAGGCTTTTTTCCAAGGTGTGTCTAGCACTACGTTAGCGTAGGAATATAAATTAATGTTTATATTATAGAAACTATTTGAATGAAAGAATAGAACCTTCGCGATAGATAAGTTTTTAATATGAAAATATTTTAGATCCAAACGAATGAAGAATTCGAATAGTGTCTAGTTTGACAACAAAAGATTTTTATTGGGAGATTATTCTTCTAGAAGGCTTCCGAGCTAGAGCCCTGAAGCTATAGGATAAACTATATGAATGTTCTATGTATAACTCTAAGAGAATAAATAAATAATTATTCTACAAGTTGTATGATTGCAGTAGTTAAATAAATAATTATTCAGCCAGATTGGCAAATATTCTAATTAAGTAATAAAGTAATCACATATCTGGAATAGGCAATCGTAGGTTACTATTATAGGTGGACCTGCACTAAGACGCCCCCATAAAGATATCAAGTGCAGGATCTCTACACAGGTGTGCTGTCGCACATACGCTACTCTTAGCAGCGGTGATCGGCGATTTTGCGATTGCATCGATGCTGCATTACGATTTATCGACTCTTCGGTCGCCGTATCGGAATCGTGCGAATTAGGACTATTCCCATACCACCGATGCTCGATACGTGAAACTCGCAGTCTTGCAACTAAATCGGCGCGTTCGGCGTTTTTATATGTGCGCTGAGGAGCGTCTGGTCGCTACATTCATTTTCTAAAAAGTGACTAAATCGCCGATCGCTGATGCTAAAAGTAGCAAGTGTGCCGCTCTCTATACTTCATAAAACTTTTATACCTAAAAATGTCTTTCTCGGTGTTCACAAAAGGCGTGTGAATTAAAATCTCTCATCGTGGTTGTTATTTAACAAAACTTCTGTATTTTCACAATGTCTAGACAGTGGTCGCTTAATTGTAAATGTTGCGAGTGACGAGCTCGGACGCGGCATAACATTTCATTAAAATATAAAATGGTACATTTTGTACGTGTTTTATTCACGAGAAATTGTAAGAAAAATCAAGCTTCGGATTTGAATGAAACGTCATTATTCGGAATTACCCTTTTTTTATACAATTTCTCAAAACCTTTTAAGCTTGTTATCGTTTGATCACCTTTTCTTCTTATGTATATGTTAGAGATGTGGTAGGTTTAAGTGAAAACAAAAATGTCTAAACATTACCTCTTATAATATCTTTATTTTTAACCAAAAGCTATTTACAGTACCAGATAAACATGATTGATCTTAGAAATTACGTGTAACCCTACAACGAGCTTAACGATTGCGAATATTAGTTTCACAGGACCCTCTTGAGAATACAACCTGCCTCTTTGGCAAATCTTATTACGATCCTTCCAGTCGTCTGAATTGACGTCATTATCCGATTACCAAGGGCCGCTAGTTACTATTACATGCAGGTAATTTCCACGAGGATATTGCGACTATGTTTTATTTACCTAGCAAACAACAGAGCATCTAGTGAAAGAGGATTTTTCCCTGTGAGTGACAGAATTGGTTTATTATTTATTAACTTAAATATCTCTCCTAAATAAAAGTTGAGGTTTTCTCAAATCTTAAATTACCAAAAAAAAAATCTCAAATTCTCTTCTTTGAAATCTCTTTAAATCTCAAGCAAACAAAAACTCTTCTGCTTTATTATATTTGTGTAGATAAAATATTTGTGGTTTATAGCATAGGTATCTTTTTTTTCGAAACTTAAAAAAAATTATAAAAAAAATATATATTATTAAAATTATTAATGAATTCTTTGAAGAGATCCGCTGACCAGATAACCTATAAGTACTTTGTCATCTATAATTTTGATTGTACGGTAAGTAGTAATTAGTTACAATATAAAGTTTGTATGTAGTGCATGATGCGTGCAAATTCCTCAAAATTCAAGCGGTGTCTTATTGACCACAAAATAGAAGAGAAATCTGCTGAGGCTGAACATTAGGAGTTGACTTTTTACTAAAGTATTTGGTTTTATCAACATTCATTTACTTTGTCGTTCTTCGGCCACAGTCTTTATTGTCCTCGTCAAGTCAACAGAGGGCACGAGATGATAGAGCTCGGTTGAAGCGATTTATTGCTGTTCATTCGACTCTATTTTATTGCCAATCGTAATCCATTCTTATTTGAGAAGTATAAGATAATTATTATGGTATTAATGATGCCCTATTTATTTATTTATTTCCATTACAAAAACTGTATTTACAACTATACAGCCAACACATATACAGAATAAAATAAATAGGTACAAATCACAATAAACATTAAAAAAAAATATCATCTATGTTTTCTAAACATTTGGTATAGACCGTAACGAATTGGCTTTTATTTATTGTAAAAATATAAATATAAGAATTATAATATTATATTATGACAAAATATATAATATATCGTATTTTATCATTTATTCATATTCCATACTAATATTATAATTCAAAAGTAAAACTGTCTGTCTGTTAGGCTTTCCTGCTGTGAGTAATTTAAAATTAATGAATTTGTAATGTGAAATGTACGACGGCATTTGTGTCGCAATAGTGTTGAGCGACGTAAAAATTACGTATCAACAGTCGTTGGACATTTTTTCCGACATGACGCACGTAAATATCCCGTAACACGTCGAGCCTCAGAGTGCCCTTGAGGATACGAGGTTTTACGGTGCGATGAGTCCCGATCGCTCCGATACACTCACTCAAAGAGACAGAATATTCTAGAACGTAACAGGGTGTGTGATTGTACGCGACTCCAAGGGTCACGTACAATTACACACCCTGTTACGTAAATTGATAGACACGGAGTCGAACACAAAGAACAATGGTCATCTGCTAACATGCCTTGGACCATAAACGCACCCATCAATAAACCATATGTTGTTTTATTCGTCTATATTAATATAACAAAATACAATATTCAATGTATTTTTTAAAGACGGGAGAAATATGTAATTAAATAAAATATATTTTTGAGGTTGTTTGCATATTAATATAATCTGTATTGTTAGGATTTGACAAATGACAGGTGTATAATTGATGGAATGTATTGCGAATGTATTGTCACTTCTTGATGGAAATTCATGTTATTCCTACTTGTATTAAGTAATATACTTTTTTAATGTAAAGTAACATATTGAGTTTTATTATTTTTTATAAAAACTGTATACCACATGTAATATAAATCAAAAACTGATAACTAGTACGGATCACAATGTAGTTTTAAATAAGTAAATGCAAAGTTACTAGGTTTTCGGTGGTATAGGCTAACAATTAATAATTTTACAGTCCTTGAGTCGAAAACTTTTTATGCTTATATTATAGATGTTAACTGTAATAGTGAATCCAATTTATATAATCGCTTATGGCTAATGTTTATTAAAACCTCGTTACGCTTTTAATTACTTATTTATTTCGGTCTTAAGCTGAATCCTTTATTAATCATTGTATAAGTGTACATTGATTTTATTTCAGAACCTTCCATAAATTGTATTGTATTGCAAAGGAAACAAGAGAAGGAATTCGGTTATAACAACATCTGTCACCTCGCGATTGTCAGATCATAAAAACCGAACTACCTTCCTGTAGAGCACAATGCAGCAGCAAAATATTATAATAATATGCCCGGTGTTAGGAGGGTAGGTATATTTATAATCTACTGACTGGCATTTGTCACAGATCAATATTAAACCACAGAATATCGTAGTATTACCACTTTATTACATAAAATATTTTAAAATTAATTTAAAATATTTCTCCAGCTTTAAAATAAAAACAAATTATATAAGATAATTACAGTAATAATATGCTATATTTTGGTGGCAGTCATATCTCTGGGCTCGTTAATGGTCCAAAGTGTCCATTGTTCTATGATCCCAAATGAACTCATTGAAACTTCGTTTGTCACTGAAAATCGGTGCAGAGAACCTAAATTCTCCGTCTTATGCCGAGTGACGTCCTTTCAGTGTTCCTCACATTGCATCACTGTGCATGCATAATATGTAACAAGGACTTAAATTGTTTTTTTTTTGTTTAATAAGTATTTAAATTGTCCTTTTTTTTGTCTTTTTGTTTGTATTTATATTTTGTGCTATATTTTGTCTGTTGTTGTTTTATGGAGCATTGAATAAATTTATTTCTATTTCTGTTCCTAAATGTAAAACTTGTTAGGCCAAAACATTTATGATGTGATGTATTTTGAATATACTGTTTAAAACCCTATGACTATTCATTTATTCCGTGTGAAACATTTACCATTACATGAAACACAAAAATAGTAAGAAGTAGTTTCAAGCTGCCAGAGTTGACGGGTCGTCCTGTCATTGACATCGTACAGCACATGCATGTAGCCAAATTGGGCAGGACGGGGAGGTCTCACTTACACGGTACCGGCGTAAGTGACGGCTTTGATGTCGCGGATCGTGCGGTGTGTAAGTAGCTGGTGGCTCAAGGACGGGAAGAGGAAGTAGGAGGTCAACGCATCAATCCTGTCTTTAATCTTTTGAAAAGACAATTTTGAGAAGGTATCAAGATATATCCAAGTTGATATTGAACGAAAAATCCGAGTTGTTACGTTTCTGGTCGTACCCAACATTTCTTTCACATAATATCACTAGAGGTGGGTATACTATAATTAGTACCCTCCTCCCAGGCTTTTTCTGTACCATAATTGTTGTAAATTTATAAATTGTATTGTATTATATCATATGCAAATGTACTTGTATTTTTATATTTTTGAATTTTACATCTGATCACAACATGAGACCCGCTGAGTTTGTTTCGCCGGTTCTTCTCAGGACAGGGCTAGGGTTGAACCGGTGGTAGATTTAATTGTTGACGTGCAAAAAGTAATTCCTGTAATTCTATTTTGAATAAAAAACTTTTCTTTCTTTCTTTCTTTCTTTCAATTACGGTCCCTTAATACTTGTTGAGATCTCACAAAGACCTTATTACTTCTATACGCCCTACTAATATTATAAATGAGAAAGTTTGTATGTTTCTTTGTTTGCTTATTACTCCTTCACGCAAAAACTGCTGAACCGATTTTCATGAAATTTGGCACACACAGAGGGTAACTTGGATTAACACGTAGTTTTAGATTTTATATTTTCCACGAGGTCGAAATTAACACGGGTGAAACCGCGAGGCGCAGCTAGTATTATAATAAAACAGTAAAATCCGTGTGTCAGTATGTTGAAAATATTGACGAAAATCTAATTGGGGGCGATGTTAAAATAGTATTAGAACACTTTTCAAGGTTTTTTAATTTTTTTGTCTGTCTGTTTGTCCGTTTGTCTGTTTGTCTGTTCATCCAGGATAATCTCCGAAACTATTATAAGTAAATAAATAAATAAATAAAAATAATAGAATTATACTACGCGAACGAAGTTGCGGGAACCAGCTTGTTAACAATAAATTGACAAAGGAGTAGAGTAAAATATATGTAATATGTAGGTATATTATACATGAAGATCTTTATACCAATCCGTATCACTCCAAGGATGAAAACCTTGATTTGAATTTCTTCGCTTTTATATTAATATTACAATAAGAGGAAGATTGGAAGATGAGGGAAACATATTTTAGGCGAAAAAAATATGGAAAACATTTCTTAACAAAGTAAGTATTACGTTACATATTAATCCTCTTTATAATCTCGATATACTTATATAAAATTCTCGTGTCATAATGTGAGTTACCATACTCCTCTGTTACGGCTAGACCGATTCTCATAAAATATATAAGTATATTGTACTACAATATACTTTTCATCTCGACATTTCCACGGGATCTAAACTTACGCTGGTGAATCGCGGAGCGCAGCTAGTGATTATAAACATTATTTTACTCAGATAAGGACTAATATGACATGAATTGATGGACATTAACCGCCTTATTCATAAAAACGAGTTAATCAACATCTTAAACAATACTTTACTAAGACACTACTTAAGCCTTAAGTAATGCTTAAAAAAATTGTTATTCATAAACGTTACTTAAAAATTGCATAGACAACATTAGTTAAGTTTTTTATCACTTGCAACTTTTTAGTAAAAATTGGTTTCGTTGATAGAATTATAATAGGTAATATTGTCAAAAACCACGAAAGGGGTATCTAGATACTCCTTAGACGCCATAAATTAAATAAGAAAAATTCAGTTCAGTTCAGTTCATTCCCAGCCATTTTGTTACTTAAATATTTTAAACAAGGGTGTGAGGCTGATTAAATTGACAACTATTTAAGTGACAGTTTAAACATGTGTTTAGCTCTAAATAGCGTTTATGAATAAGAATTTTCTTAAATAATACTTAAAGTGATACTTAAAAATTAAATAACGTTTATGAATAAGGGGGTAAATACTTTAAATTTGTACGAGTTCTTATTATTTAAACATCACCAACCTACTTTTTGTTTACCTCTAAATTTCGAAAGTTTTTATTAAATAGTGATTAATGTTCCATACAACATATTGTAGTGAAGTTTTTATATTTCACTTAAATGCACCTGTAAATATAAATTTTTTTTTTTTTTTTTATGATATAGGAGGGCAAAACGAGCAGCCGGAGCCTTTTTCATGACTACCGACGCCCACAAACATCCGCATAGAGGCTATACAGATGCGCTGCCCTCCTTTCTCCTCCCACCTCCATGGGCCACCGGCTACTTACACACCGCACGAAACGCGACAGCACAGCTGTCACTTTACGCCAGTCTCGTGTAAGCGAGAGGTACCTCCCCGGTCGTGCCGGCCCAATTCGATTGCATGCAAGCATGCAGTGTGGCACTACCTCTTACCAATACATATACAATACATATACCTTACATACCATGAGACGCTCTCGCGAGCGACGTTAAGTGCTACATATAATCTACTAACCTATGCCACATTGGCGCAGTAGACCTGTTACGTCTGCAAGACACCTGGCTTTGCGGATGTACATGGACAGCGGCAATCACTAAACACCTACTCGTTTGCCCTCAGGATATAAAAAAACCAACTTGGGGGCAGGAGAGTGCTCCTGCCAAGTAAAGCAAAAAGCAGCCGTACCATTCTTTTCTCGAAGCAATTCATGTCAATTTCATTTTAGTTTTCAATTAAAAAGAGTTACTGTAAAAATAATTACAAAATACCAACATTGTTATTTTCTGTAAAATCCACGGGAATAATATTCCAGCTTACATCCGTAAAATCCTTCTTGAGTGCCTTATAACCGTAAACCCGTGGTACTTCTGTGGCGACGACGCACCTTAATCCAGCAAAAATAGCACATTTTATCAGCGCCATTTTGTTTCAGCTTCGTTTTCTATACATTTTTTTTTTTTATAGTATAATGGGGCAAACGAGCAGTCGGAGTCATTTTTATGACTACCAATGGCTGAATAGCCTCTGTGCGGATGTCTATCTTCCGCACATAGGCTATTCAGGCGTTGCTCACCTTCCTCGAAGGGCCACCGGCTATATACCGCACGAAACGCGACTGCTCAGCTGTCACTTTCCGCCGGTATCGAGTAAGCGGGAGGTACCTCCCCGGTCGAACAGGTTCAATTCGGCCACATGCATGAATGCAGTGTGCCACTACCTCTTACTAATTCCATACAGACGTAGTTGCGGGCTGCTACTAGTATTGTACAAATAATGCAGGTTATTTGGCTCGTATATCATCTGTCATACGCTCGCTCGCTATTGTGTTCAATTCATTTGATATATTTTATGCATCACAAGATTGAACGATGCAGCATTCGATAGATGGCGTCCAAAGGCGTCCAGATTATCCGTAATATCACTGCACTTTATGAAAGAATGAAAATTTATTTATGACTAGCTTTTCCCCGCGGCTACGCTCGTGTTGGAAACATAACAAAAAGTAACATAACAATAAAATATAACTGCAATAGAATTCCAATATCTGTCGCAATATTTTTTTGACCCTTCTATTTTTTTTTAAATAAAAAGAATCCTATGTCATTTCTAATACATCTAGGAATATGTGTACAAAGTTTCACGTTGATCGATTGAGTAGTTTTGGCGTGAAAGCGTTACAAACAAACTCACATTTACATTTACAATATTAGTAGGGTTGTAAAACAGCGCTGCCTGCTTGTGACATAACGGCATTACAGCTTTGTAGTCGAATTCATGCATGCTTGCATGAACCTTGCATGAACATAGACCATGGCCCATTTGGGGAGACGGGGACTAAGAAGGGCAACGTATTTGCATAATTTCTAGTGGTACGTAAGTATACATATGAGTGTCAGTAACCATTAAATCCAACTGTGCGTTTGGCCTATTTTGCTGAGAAAAACTGACATCGCATCATCAGTCTATGTCATACGACAACTGCTGAGCAAAAGCTATATTAATAAAAGCCAAACCAGCTTCGCAACCATCCCGAACTACAAGGAGATTTTAATGAAGCCAGTCGTTGGCCAACCTTCACAAGCAGAAAAATAAAAATTGAGCCCGCATGCAATCTCCGTAATGTTGCAATCTTCGGTAATGGGCTAAAGTCCAAGGCTTTTTAAGGGATCACGTTGGGGCACTGAAATATATAGACTGGGCCCTAAAAATATGGTCCAACAAATTTTGAGAACGAGCTTGGAAAAAGAAGTGGCAACATACAACAGCAGAGATAAAAAAAATGTCAATGAAACAAAACAGAAATGAGATAAAGATTAGTGTTGTTATAGCTGGACGAAATTTATGAGACGACAATATGAAAGAATTATATCAGGACATCCGAAATTAAAACAAATAACATCAAGGACAAATAAATAGTCAAATATAACATTCAAATTAACTTAAAGCTTTCAAAACATAATTAACAGTTCTTTAGATTCTTAATCATATAATAGAAAACACTAATCTTCATATTTCTTACAGTTCTAACCGAAATAAAAGCTCTATTTCCAAGGCTACACTAGCGAATATGGCGCCCGAATGTATTTGTAGAGATGTCGAACTGCATTAAAGAGAGGTAGAGGTACTTTTAGTAACACTGCTGCATGCAAGCATGCGTGCCACGGTGACACATGAAGGTGTGAGGAGAAAGGAGGGCAGCGCATCTTTATAAGCTCTATGCGGATGTATATGGGCGTCAGTAGTCACGGAAATGGCTATGCTCCCCTATGCCATAAAAAAACTGGTTCCAACCAATATTCCAATATTGTAAGAAATAGTGCATTGAACCCAGTGTGAGCCGTTACGACTTAAGAAGCAACTCGTTCGTACGATTTAAATTGGCAACTCTGCGATCGTGTTTCTTGCTGTCTTTGAGTTTCCGGCAAGAGGAATGGAGGGAGAAAAAGGGGGCTTCACGTGTGTAACAAACGTGCGGCTGTTTATCAGCGGGGATAGATCAAATACACTGTATTTACTCTGTGGCTACGGCCATATCGTTTCAGATAATAAAAAAGGACAAATACAAATAACGCTGGTCCCTACGGACTGATCTTCGGCAATATTTACTATCGAACTACGCATTTGTTGTCATAGACTTCTCATCAAAAATATGAGCAAAAAATTAGTTTCTTTTTAGCCTTGTGAAACGTGGTAAGCAGCAGCACGCTTAGCAGCTAATACAAATCCATAAGGTACTGACTGACCGTGACCCTATGTATCTATGAGGTAGGCCTATGTCCAGCAGTGGACGTCCTCCAGCTGATGATGATGATGATGATAAGTACTAGCAAGCTTTATGCTAAGCTATTGACTAATCGTTAATTGAATTCATTTTATGAATAGATGGAGTGATAACATACGCAAAGCTGTGGACAGGAAGTGGGAATGGTTAGGCGAAGATCGAGGCCAGGGGCGTGCTATGGGAGAGGCCGCCGTCCAACAGTGGACTGTTATAGGCTGATTATGATCATGGTGATGATGATGACGATGATGATGATGATGGTGGTGATGATGATGATGAAGATGATGATGATGATTTAATGACTTCCTTATCGGGTATCCTCAGATATATGTGATGTTAACATTAACTACATAAGAACATGCATGAATATGCACACATGTTGCCCTCCATCCTCCTGGTGACGTCACACTATCATAATATTAAAGGTATTGTGTTATAGGCGTAATACAGATTGGGTTCTGCTACGGTGCTAAGTTGAAATATTTCCGGTGACCTGTCGTGTTCGGGAAAATTGATTTTCGTCGCAATCATTTACCCTATACCTTAACGTAATTGCCTGTTTATACTGGACCTGGTTTGAGTTTGTACAAATTTGAGCTGGGTAGTGGGTCAGCTCTCGTTATCTTGTGACCATACAGGAAGAAGTAAACGATGTTATACATATAGCTAGCGTATTATTTAATCTATCTAAGGACAGTAAAGGTCTACAAGTACCTTTATATGTATTAAATACTACATAAATACAATTACAGTTAGTAGTTAGTGTGTTGTTTAAAAAAGTTGTTATATTAGATATAATGTTTGTAAATAAAAAGAGCCG
>LUGF01046805.1:221318-232622 GCA_001625245.1 Calycopis cecrops | reverse complement strand
AGCTCATACATTACTACTTTATACGGCGCGGTGGCCGAGCCGTAACCGTACACATGTGAAAAGGCACCTACTTCTGACTCAAGTTTTACATACAGCGCCTCTCTTCTCTTTTTACTACTAAGTGGGTAATATTTTTCAATAAGTAGGTACCGATGTAATTACTAATTACAAATATATCAGAAGAATCCTGCAGACACCTGAACAGCTTCTCGCATGTGTACGTACGTTACATCTGCCTCGGTGACGTGAGGTAGACTGTGAGGTCACATTCAAATTCTGTAACGAGTCGGGTTCTTCGTTTTGTTATTGAAATAGGTTGTTCTCATAAAGGCTAATCAATAGTTGACAGCACTTCTAGTGTTACTGGTGCGACAGTTGCCTGTCGACCTCCTCTCGGCCGCTACTGGAGTCTCTTATTCGACGAGTCGGTGAGAGGAGTCTCAAATTGGAAAAGCGGGATTGAAAAATGTGTAATTACGCTGATGCAGATGCACCGCGCTCCTGCGTCCCCTCCCCCAGTGGGCCACCGCCTGTAACTCCGCCTGCACACAACATCACCACTTGTAGGGGCGGCATCAAGTGAGCGAGAAGAGAACGCATCGACGTAACCTACTAGTGCTTGCTGCAACTGCTACAACTTGCACACGCTGTCTGCGCGTCAAAATCTACTTGTGTTTACCGCTTGACGACGAGCTGGAGGTTCGCTTCAGTGCCACAGTAATGTTGGTGGTGATGTGTTCCCCGCCCGCGCGGTGCCACGTCCGCCATTTCCCGCGGTTTCTCTGCATGTAGAGCGAGGTCAGAGGGTAAGTGGTTCGACGTTCACGTTTTCAGAATACCTTCAGAATGCTAAGTGCGGCGATACGATCGGGGCACTACCACGCGAGCCCTGGCGCGCATTAGCATGCGGCGCAGACCTGCGCACGCACACGCAATCGCCCGCATCTCGGAGCCCGTAACTCCGCTAATCTCTACAACTGTCTTCGTCCGTCACATTCTAAAATTTGTTGCCACATCATTACAATGTTATTGTTTGTCCTCCGGAGTCCGGATTCGTCCGGACTATCGCAGTCCACTGTTTATTATGTCGGATACAAAAATTATACAGGTAGGTGTCTCTATAGAAGTCGTCGTATATTGTTTTTAAATAAATTTGCATGCCGAGTGAGAGCAAATACACTGCAATTTCTCAATTGGTTTTGAGGTGTCCTTCCTAAATTTTTGCAGAATAAGTTTTTATATTTTTGATTAATAAATAAGGAATAAAATAGGTACATGTACCTACTATGTATTGGCCAATAAAAATGCTTATTCTTACACCACCTCGTGGTGTGTAATATTTTTTTTCATCATAATGTGAGGCCAAACTCGAGAGTCAAACATGTGCATTGTGCACACAGTTTTAGCATAGTTTTCGGAAGCTGTGCTACTGCACAGACAACCTGTAGTGGAGGGTAAGTGACAATATACAGGGGTGTAACTTTCGGCCAGTCGGCAAAATGCCACGGGCCTCCAGCTGGAAGGGGCCCCGATCAGAGGAGAATCCAAATTTTAAAAAAGGCTTCTTTATTTTCAAAATTCTTCGGATGGGGCCCATCCGATAAATTTCGAGGATGCTGCAGGCTGGCGCAGTGGTACAGGGCTCGGATAACGGATAAGTCGCGGGTTCGGTTCGAATCCCGCCTTGGTCATGGATGTTTATCAGTGTATTTATATAATAAAAATCTTAAATATATACAATTTCTTAAATTTATAAAACATTAAATATAATATTTTCGTTGTGCAGTACTCGTAACACAAGTCCTTACAGTAACTTAGCACGAGGCTAGGAAAACGTGGTGTAATATAAGTCCATATACAAGGTTGATACAAGCGAGAGGCAATAAATAACCCCACATTATACCTACAGTTAATCCGAAACTATTGCAAATAAGTTTACGTCAAGTACCTATACGAAATTTTTTTCAAACAAGTAAACAGCGAAAAAACATAAGCAAGTTTTGTAACGTCTCGTACAGCGAACGGCAACCTCGTACAGGGTGAATGACCTCAGCCGGTCATAGTCGGCGATCAGGTGCGAATAATGCGATACAGCGTGTACGAAGTGAAAAAAAACTTTAAAAATTCCTGTGGCTAATTTATTGCTCCGATTGATCTGATTTTTGTTGTGTAGCCTGAAAATAATACACTAAACTAAATATGTGGTTTCATTTAATGCTTCTCTCGGTTTATTATTTATATTTGGCACGGGCCCCGAGCGTTATGGTTACGCCACAGCAAGTTTGTGTGCAACACACAGTTTCGTGGTGTCACTGAGTTACCGGTGACCTGTTGCAGGGGGGTGGGAAGGAGGCAACTCGTCAGTTTATACTACCCACAAAAAAAATGGCGTCATAACAAGGACGGTATGTTATCAACCACGAGGCATCCTCTCAGTCGTGTTGTCCCAGTACGGCTCAGAGCAGTACGTCACCCCTCCTAACGCTCCGTGTCTCCAGTACGCACAGTCCCCGCTGGCCCGCCGCTTGCGTCACGCCCGCCTCCGTCCACCGACTCGCCGTAAACTGCGCTGGCAGCTAATATGTAATTTGCACAAATCACTGTCCGCGAGCCCCGGGCCGCCGCGCGCCGGCCGGGCCCGCGTGTGTTGGCCGGAGACGGGTTGTTGTGGGAGCTGCACCGACGCAAATCGCCGGGTGACCAGCACACGCTGGTGTTGCTCCACTCCTACACATTCCTACACCTCCCACGTCCTCGAGGTTTATGCTGATGTGATGCTATCAACATCTAATATCTTTTATTTCTTTAAGTACATTAAATTACACAACCAATAAGAATGACTTATACTATCATTGATTACCTAAAAGCCAAGGCTAGGTTAGGTTAGGTTTTATTCAAATTCGAATTGCTTTAAACACCTCACATATGAACTCTATCTATTAATACAGTACTTACAGAAAGGCCGGAGAAATAATGTATCAAAACGTGTTAGTTAGTGCTGACCAGTGCCCGTTTAACAGTAGGTCCAATAAAAAATAGTAGAGGAACCCGCCTTAGCATCACCTTCACCGAGCTGGTTAATGGATGAAAAGTATTTCATATTATGTACCTAAATGTGTCAATAAATGTATTGCAAAAGGGTGGCCTAAAAAATTTCAGGCCGGAATATGATTCAGTAACTATTAAATACCAACAAAAACAACCTTTAAAAAAACCAAGTCTCGCAGGTAAATTTTTCTACCATAAAAAGTTGTGAGATCCATGTAATACCAAGTTGGTTAATTTATTTAGTCCCTACTTAAGGAAACTACTGTCTTAAGTTATTATCATATCAGTATTAAAAATCTTTTACATTTTAAGACTTGGTCATCGCTTGAAAACACAATGTATCTTGTAAGTACCTAATACATACTTACTATTATATTAGCTTATTTAGTATATTGCGCTCCACGCAATTGAAACTCTCATCTCCAAAACGAGTGTATAATTTTCCCAAGGATGACATAATTAAATTCAACACGGCTCTAGGGGTATATAATCTTGTTAATATACCGAAAAGTGGTGACGGGACTTAGTGCAACCAATTCATCTGAGCGAATAATGCGATGCCAAGTCGATGTTTTTAATTACAATGTAAAAGATTTTTAATATTGATATGATAATAACTTAAGACAGAAGGTTCCTTACGTAGCGACTTAATAAATTAACCGATTTGGTATTATATGGATCTCACAACTTTTTATGGTAAAAAAATTGAGCTGCGAGACTCGTTTTTTTACAGGTTGTTTTTGTTGGGATTTAATAGTTAATGAATCATATTCCGGCCGCTTCTTTGCTCGACTTTCGTTTTTTTAGTACCCTACCGTCTACTTTACTATTACGTACTTTTATAGTCAACCTACCGTTTGCACATACTATGGGCTCACTTTCGATTGGTATAGAACTTGTCTATTAAATTTACCAAACCAGTGAAATGTAAAAAAAAAATGACATTAATAATATTTTCTATGGATGTCCTAGGTTTAAAATTAAATAAGTACTTTTGTTTTTGAAATTCATTTTTAAATTATTGTTTGTCAGCCATTTAACTATCATGTTGAGAGTAAAATTAATTTTTAAGTCCATATTTGTTATGCTATTTTCTATAAATAGAATCGTGATATCGTCAGCAATTAATAATATTGATTCGTTGATTTGACTATATAATAAATGTGGTCCGAAAAGGCTCCCTTGTGGAACTCCATATTTAGTCGTTAATGAATCATATTCTGGACTCATTTTTTTAAGCAAGCCATTTGCAATATATTTGTTCATTTAATTACGTATAAAATACTTTTCACCAGTTAACCGGCTCGGTGAAGGTCTAAGGCGGGATCTTAGACCAAAAATATATCTCAAACGTCTCGCGTCACGCGGCGCGGCGTGCAATAAGCCGTGGCGTCATAAACTAGTGTGAAACTAATTACAGCTGCTCACGGAGTGTCGCGGCGGGCGCGGGGGGGCACTTCCCACGAGCTGGTTTATTGGCTCATTAGCCTGAGGAATGTCTTCATAACGCGTCGCCGCCCGCCGCCCGCGGGCCGCGCTCATTACCATCCTAATGGCTCCAATAAAACCTGCGCAGGCGCGGACCGCCGCACAGTGCACACTGCTGCTTCGTCAATATTTATTTTTATGTTATAAGGTAACAAGCGACCAGATCATCATCATCATTATGATCCCCAGCCTCCATCGATCTTTCAATGAAGGCCAAGACTGCCGATTCCCTGTTAGCCCAAAACCCCCCGCCGGTGCAGGTTAGATTCTCTTTTTCAGTTTTCTTTTCTCTTATTCAGTCTCCACTCTGGAAAGGCACTTGTGTTATATTATTTGTTTCGCCGGTTCTTATTAAATCAGGGCTAGAGTTAAAGCAGTGGTAGAGTACTGACGTTCAAAAAATGATTGTAATTACATAATACATTAGTATGTTCTTATCAATGTCCATCACATCAATGTCTTATTTATTGTAAGAACTAAGAAATAATTCAATAATATCTACCTAACCTTATGCCTCTCTCGAAGTGACATCTGCTCTTGCGTTTCGTGTTGCTTGTCCGGCTCCGGCAGCCTATTGAGGGCATATTTTTGAGATTCTGTAGTCACTTTAATTATTGACGTCGAGAATGTGAGCAGTCGAAGGTACCAAGTAAACTTAGCGGCACCGCGGCTTCTTTACAGCTTTATGATGTACAAAATAATAATGCGCAATGTACAGCGGAGCGACGTGGTGTGAGTAATGAAGTAATGAGTGTACAGGAGGCCCGTGCCGGAGCCCGGGGCTGCGGGCCGCCGCGCCGCGCGGACAGGTGCCGCCCTCGGGGTGCTCCGCGACCGGCCGGCGATCGCTCCAGCTGATAAGGTGTCGCAGTAACAACCGCGTTACGAGTAAACACACTCATTTGCGGCGAGCTGGTTCCCGCGCAGGCGGGGGTGGAGACCGCCGCAGGCCGGTGCTTTACCTGCAATATTATGGCGCAATTTATGGACACGTACAATTTGAGTAGGATCTTACTTGTGTCCCACTTGCTACTGCTTCTTACTTTTCATGAATGGAGGAGGATAAATATGAAGTTTCATTCGGAACCTTTTTACATCTACCCGCATGAACATATTATTGTCTTTCATTAGTTTTGATTTAATGGTAATCAATATATTGTTGCCGCGTCGTGTCGGTGCTGTGCGACTGGAGCTGTTAAGCACCGGACTTCTGCGGCCTCACCGGTGCTGCAGCGGCCGGACCCTCCTGCGGCCTCACCGGTGCTGCAGCGGCCGGACCCTCCTGCGGCCTCACCGGTGCTGCAGCGGCCGGACCCTCCTGCGGCCTCACCGGTGCTGCAGCGNNNCTGCCTCGGCCACTCACGGACCTTATTTCCGCGGCGCGGTGATTGCGTCAACTACGCAAATTGTTTTACGAGCTTACGATCACGCTAGAGCGTGTGAACTAGAAAATTGTCTTGATCCAAGGACAAGTGTCCATCACCGACCAGCCGCTGATACTGTCACATACCGAGGATCAACTGCCTCATTACCTTATTAATAAAAACTATCTTATATCAGAGGGACAGGTGTTCGTCTTCTAAGTAGGTTCTCAACTTTTCTACCTCGCTAGAGAGCTACTGTGGACATGTCGTTGTTACATGATTGGAACAGCAAGCGTTTCATAAAGAGTGCAGGGTAGCATAAGCAGCGCCGGATAGAGCTCTGATGTGTTCTGGGGCTTGAGGTCGAGAGAAGCCCCTTTTATAGCAACAAAAAGATTTCAGCCTCTTCCAGAAAGTTCTGGCACTGGGAAGTGGGAATAAGTGCATAGAAACTGACTGTCTCTATGAATATTTACAAAACTGTCTTGCTGAATGAATAAGTGTTGTAGCTGCCGTGATTGTATTCTGACGTTGACTCGGAGACGCAAGTAGTGCAGTGCAGCCGCAGCACACGCGGACTCTCCAGGTGCTCGCCGCCGCACGCAGGCGATGAACACTGATGCGCTCTCGGAAACAAATGAAGTGATAAGGAGCAGGCGGCCGCGGCCGGCTCCGGGCGACGCTATCTGATCAGCGGTCACCCGGCAACAGGGCGCTACTATTTGAATGGAATTTTGATATTTTTCAAATCTTGTTTTACAATCACAACTAGAACGTTAACGGCGGAGCGAGATTCAATGTCCGGAGGACAAACATTCTTCGAATATTTTAGTAGAGACGAAAAAACCTGTGGGACCACGACACACATTAAAAGTTGTGGTTATAGTATAGGGGCGAACGAGCAATAGATTGGAGGGGTAGAGAATTATTCGCTACTTTCGAATGCCACTCGCGTAGTCACGTGGGTAATATTAACTAGATCATTAACTCAGCGGGCCGCGAGCGCGGGCTGGCCGGGATACACTACAAGGTGGCAGTTGTAGGCCGCTCCAGTTACAAGGACTCTCGCCGCAGCATCACGTTTCGCCACCGCTGCAGTAGTCCGCCCATAAACTAGAGCTACAATATAATCCGCCGCACCGCCGGCGTCGTGCTGTGTGCGGCCGCGGCCCGCGCGGTGGTCGTCGCGCTCCGATCGCACAAATTGCTGTGTAATTGCCTCGCGCTTTGTGCGTCCGCCGGCCGCCGCCTGCCCGCGCTCGCGCCTGCAGCTACACACTATCATTCCGTCATATTGATACCAATGTACCAATTCACGAGTTTATTCTACTAGCTAAACGGTTTCTGGGAGTGACATTGGATTCTAGATTACAGTTGGGGCACACATAACTTGTCTTTCGGGGAGACTTAGCTCAGCTGCTTATGCAGTCAGAAAGATCCGACAACTGACTGATATTGATACGGCTCGAACTATCGAATAGTCTATTTTTGTTATTTTCATAGTGTTATGTCGTACAGTATCTTACTGTGGGGTAATGCTGCAGGCTTACAGTCTGTTTTTATATTGCAAAAGAGAGCTGTTCGGTTCCTTTATAATTTAGGTGCTAGAGTTTCCCTCAGAGACAAGTTTACAGACATTGGTATATTAACTGTCTTTTCACAATATATTTATACTTGTATAATGTTTGTACGTCAAAATTTGCATATGTTTATGGCAAGTAGCGATATTCATACAGTTAACACCAGGAACAGACATAAAATAGTGTTACTTACCTAATTATAGACTTAAAAAGGTTCATGGTTCTTTTATGGGGCTGGGTATTCGTCTTTATAACAAAATACCTATAAATATTTTAGAGTTACCGCCTACAAAATTTAAAAATTTAATAAAAAAATCATTGATAAAGAAAGCCTACTATTCTGTCAATGATTGTTTGGCTGATAAGGATAGTTAAGGATAGTCAGTAGTATGCTGAGTTTCTCCAGGGCATTCAGCTATGCTTAATTTGTGTAGATCATTGTATTGTCGATTTGAGGGAGCTTGTAATGGGCCTATTCGAATAAAGATAATTTTGATTTTGAATTTGATTTTTAATATCTACGTGCAATAAACTTATGTACATTATTTAAAAGCACTAGAACGGTATCATAGGGAAATCTTCACTCGGGCACCGGAATGAAAGTCCGGGGAACCTTCGACTCGCAAACACTCTTGGAATGGCTCTCCCCTTCAGTTTCCTCTCGCTTAGATTAGACCCTTGGAGAGACGTAGAAACGCGATGAAAGGAAAGTAAAGCCGAGATTTCTTCTTCACTCTTCTTTGCTAGCCACAATTCATACGCAGATACCTCAAGTCGGGTCGCCTAGCAGTCAGCTGTACCATCTGGAGGTATTGTTTCTCTAATCATTTGACAGTTGCGATCTGCCAGTCAGGGCTTTATACCAAAGAGGAAGGAGGTTCGAAATTCAAATTAGTTTTTTTACAAGTTCATGATTGTTCAATAACTAAGTAAGTTTAGTGCTTCGGTAGGATGCCGGCTCGCTCTTCACCTTCTACCGAATTCTACGGAGAAGATCAGAGGAGTTATTGGCCTGGCGCTTGCACCAGCAGCGGAATTTTACTTTCGGACATCGCGTCAGAACTGTAAGTTTTACCATGACGTCTGTAATCTTTAAAACGCATTTCTTTCCACGCACTACAACCTCGTCTACTCAAGGCGTATCATTAGGAATTTCATGAAGGAAACTCATATCTCAGGTCCTCATCGCCACTGCAGGATCTCTGTGGGGGCGGCGGCAGTCATCTACCACTTGCTCGTTTGTGGCCTCTCCCATAAAAAACCGCGGATCATCCAGTAGTAGAACGACCCGAACGACGAACGTCCTCTTTTCCAAACGGACGTATTTCTGTCGCAATCTTAAAATGTTTTAAGTCTGCCCTGGACGCTCGTATGCCGGGAATTGGCGAGGTCTTTGATCAGAAGAAGCTATATAATGAGGCGGCTTTGTCGGCGGCGCAAACGAGCTGCGGAAGTGATCTCGGGCAAGTGTCGGCAGTAAAGGTGAGGCGGACGTGGGCAGCAGCGGTCACCACCCACCTGGCCGCGTCCCGGCCGGCCGCGGTCAATTAGTGGACACTTAACGACACCGTGTAAGTGTTACACTTGCACGCTGACCTTCAATGAGTTGCGGACGGAAGTGTGCTTCCTTCTTACAGTTTTAAGTGATCTCTAGTGAGAGAGTAACTAACTGGGGATGGCAAAACATTCATTAATATATATTAGACTAGCTTCCGCCCGCGGCTTCGCACGCGTGAATTTCGAACTTCAAAAATCCCTATAAACTTTAACTTATTATGTTATTCTGATATGAAAGCTATATTATACAGTAATAGTTTTATGAAAGTTTTATGAAAATAAGTTTCATGAAAATCCGTTCAGTAGTTTTTGTGTGAGAGTAACAAACATACTTACAAACTTTCGCATTTATAATATTAGTAGGATGTAGAGTTCTTAATATCAATGTTATTCTACCTGTAGCATATAAGAAGTAGAATAAAAGTGACTGTCTGTGATTAAAAAAAATGGGGATTTTAATTGGCAGTTTGCTATTTTTATAAGAACAAGGGCTTAGAAATCTCTGATAGAATGCTTATGCGTCTACATATATTAATATTACAGATACGAAACAAATATTTTTCAAAGTTTTTTGTGGTAAGCATAGTAGTTGAGAAGGTTTTGAATTACAAATATTTTTATTGGATACGAAATTGACTAATAATAATTTCATCACATTTCTTTGTTTGGTTTGACATCTTGTTAATTAATGATTCGTCCTTACGGACAGGCTAGGATCATGAGACCATACCGCCTCTTCTTCAGTCGGTTGGTTTGACCTAAGATTTGACATCACAACTTTTTAAGTAAGTACAAGTGCTTTTAATAATAATAATAAATAGTAATTATTTATAAACAAAATAAATTGATGAATTTGTGTTTAAAATGTTTAAGTATTATGTTTAAGTATGTCAAAGATCAAAACTTCAAACAGAAATACCTTGAAGACCAAGCCTTACAGAATATCAGTTACTAAGAGAAGTTTAATCAAGAATAAAAACTCTATATTTTAATATTTTTTTTATGAGAAGACGCTAAAAAATATGGCCCGATAAAATTTGTATGGGAGTTCGCCATTGCTCTTTACGAATTAGTAATCCTCGGCTATTGGACCTCTCGTGAGTTCTTCACTCCGTACAGCGTGTCTCCTGGTCCGGCGTCGGCGATTAAAAATAAAATAAAAATCGATTACTTTTTCATGTCCATCGACGGTGTACGCAGTAGTAGGTGTGCGCGTGTTGTTGTCTATAGTGTGTGGTCGGCGCGGCCGTTTCCTCGCACCAAATAGAAGATGTTGTATCTTGTACGGTGTGAATTGTGATCACCACAGTGTTCAGAGCAACGAAACTACCAAGCCACAGATTCTAACTACAGTGTAGAGCTTATGAAGTTATAGATTGTATTGTTACGGCATGAAGAGTTAACTATTTTCCAAGGCCAGTTTGGTGCACACTGCACTCATCTTCACAACATTGTACATAAAATATTTTTGGTGGGATGTCATCGCTTTTTATAAATTGTTTATGGCAGGATTTTTTACGATGTTCATTTTCTTTTTAAATTTATAAATCACCTTGTTACAAATTTAAAAATAATATTAACTGTATACCAAGTTTTACTTCTGTGGCACAAAAACAGCGAGTCTCATAGAAACGTCGACCTACCTCCTAAATAAGGGGTCAGCAGAAGGATGCGTGGATTGAAACGAGCGGCGGCACCGATTTGGACATTGATGGCGTGTTCCTATGGAGTACTGGAGCCAGGAGTCAGGAGTAGGAACCTGACCCCACTGCATGGTTCCACGTCGTAGTAGGGACTGTTCAGAGGCAGCCGGACAGTCCCAAAGGAGTAGAAGTCTGGCCTCTTAATCGTTGCCAGCCAGTCGGTCTTACCCCATGTGTCGAGCCGGACATGTGACTGGAGGTCGCCCGGGCTCCGAGGTAGGTAAATGTCCCGTGCGGATACAAAAAAAATGTTTTTATCATACAACTACTAATAATAGTTCACATGCCAAATTACAGACTTCTAAGACATTTTGAGGATCACCAGCTAGTGAGTCATGTCGTCAGTATTGGAGTTTTATAAATGTGAGTCAAGTCAAAACTCAGTGTCGTGGTCAGGATGTAGCAGGGTTAATGAGTGAGCCTTGGATAGTATATCCTAAAAATTACGACAACCTAGCTTTATCAGGACCGAGCTGGACTGCTCACATGTCCCCAGTTATAAAAACTCCGTCACACATGTCCGCAGCTCCCGCGGCGCGCCGCTAGTGTGCGCCGGCGCGCGGC
>LUGF01046805.1:36198-47133 GCA_001625245.1 Calycopis cecrops | reverse complement strand
TGTACCTGCAACGCGGCTGTGTGTCTGTCTCTGTTTGCGTGTCGTTATGATACGTGTAACAGCTGTTATAGTGATAACGTCGTCTTCGTCAGCCAGAACATGTCTGGGACGTCGACCGACGTTGGTCACGCAGTGTATACCGCTGCTTTTGTGACTAGGGGGTTAGGGTGAGAAGAGGCCCTATCGAAGTGAGATTTAGTGAGCACTTTGAAGTGTCCACTAACAGAGGGGAGCTCGAGATCTTTATGAAGATCGAGATTGCGGATATACCACGGGGCACCCGTGGCCATACGGAGGAACCTATTTTGCACTACTTGCAAAGGGTATAACGTCCTAGGGCTGGAAACAAAAGGAATCCTCAGCGACTAGTACTGGATGTGATACCTAGAACGGCACTGTACAGTAAGGGTCAATTCACACCGAGACGCGACGCGACGTAACGCGGCTTTGATGTCGCGCTGCGCAGCGTCTGGCGGCGCCGCCAGACGCATCTTTAAATTGTATCATCAACGACGCCGCGCGGCGCAGCGAGACGCCGCGCGGCGCAGCGGAACGTGTCTACTCGCCGCTCATGTGCCGCGGGCGACCGCCCCTCCCGCGCCGACCCGACACCCGAAAATTTTTCTGGATAGTTGGCAATGTGGTCATAAGACAAAGTATGAAATTCACCATGAATACTTCTATTTCTCCATAAATGGTGCACCCAAATATTCCTGTGTGTTGTCTTCTTTTTAATTTTATTTTTGTAATCTTCTTCCTCTTCTTCTTCTGCAAGAAGTCCAATTATAACAAGATCCCAGTCTATCATTATGTTTTCACTCTTTATCACTCGACCGAACTGCATGAGATCTAAACGAAGTCAGGACGGAAATACTAGACAAGTCGCCACAGCGGCCTCTGGCTGCGCCTCGCGGCGCCGCGCTGCTTCGCGCGGCAACGCGAGACGCAGCACCGCTCTTGCACGCCGCGCGTCGCGATACGTCGCGCTGCGCCGCGAGGCGTCTCGAGGTGCAGCGCTGCGCAGCGCAACGTATCTGAATTCTCACAATGAAATGTGTATCTTTACGTTTTGTAGTAAATAAAGTATATTTTGAGTTGCTCTATGTAAAATCTACGCGCGGCGCCGCGAGGCGTCGCGTCTCGGTGTGAGCTGACCCTAAGGCATATCATGTCATGTGTATTAAAGCGTATAATGCTATACCAGCCAACATAAAAGATCTGCCTTACAGAAAGTTTAAAAAAGAAATAATACAGTGGCTAAAACTTAAAAACTTCTATTCCATTAAGGAATTAATTAGTTAATGTATAAATATTGAACGTTAAATATTGTATTTAAAATTATGAATTATTATAATAAATTAATCTTTTTGACATTATTGATAAATGTAATTATTTAATTTTGACATTTTTTATTTAAATTGATATTTCTTTTAACTCAAATTATTTATTATTATGATATTACTGTTCAATTATAAATTAATTAACCACCTTAATTTTGTTGCATTGTACCTTTTAGCTATCAGGACATATTTTATTAAGTCTTTTTATATATATATATTGACTTTATATACAATATTTGCATACTAATTAATTATTAGTTAAAAGTGTTTGTATCACAATATTGTAAAAGCCAACACCTACTGTACCACTTTTACTGTAAATAAATAAATTGAATTGAATTGAATTGAGCTCGTGATTTTTTAAATAATAATTTTGTAAATAAATATGTTTCCAGTTCTCACTCCACTAGATTTTTATCCGTGGGGTTCACTGTTACGAGATAGTTCGTTTCGTACAAACTTTGTTGCACGTCCATTATGTTACATTTGTGGGTATTCTCGTAACTCATACTTGTACGGAACCCTCGGTGTGCGAATCGAACTCGCACTTGTACTACAATCACTTGTTAATAATACACGACTAATAAATTAAGTCATAATGATTGCTACTTAAATATATATGAATTGAGAAACTAGAATTTTTTATTTTTAATTAAAACGAACAAAAAGAAAATAAAATTTGAAGCTCATCTGGCTTATGATACTTTATAATTTGCGTGAAACACAGAGATAAACTAATAAATAAAGTGTAAGCTAACTCAGAGTTAAAATTTTAAACATGGTAATACAATGGTATAATAACTTTTATCTACACTAATGTTGTAACATTCTACTTATGTTTCAATAACTACTAAGTATTATAGCTCAGACACCCAAAAACTCAATTTTAGCAATTTGACATGATGTTATAATATCCAAATCGATATCGTAAAATCTCATTATAACACTGTGTGAGAGCGAGAGAGAGAGAGAGTGAGTAGTGAGAGAGCCTTATGTCAAAATCCTTCACAGCGCGCGCTCGTTCCTGATTGGACCTGCGCGCGCTGCAGCTGCGCTCTCATTGGTTAGATTTTAATGGCGGCCAGTTCGACAATACACGTACGCTTGAATTTAATGTTTCGCAATGTTTTATTAACTGATTAATAATTGCATTCGTGAAGGCAAAGTAGTGTATGCAACTGCATATAGCACGGGTATTAAAACACTCGTTAACTATTTTGAAAGTCGCTTCGCTCGTTTCAAAAACTCACACTCGTGTTTTAATACCCTTCATTATACGACAGTTGCATAAACTACTATTATCTACACTAATGTTGTAACATTCTACTAATGTTTCCAATACTTGACTTATAATAACTACTGTTATAGCTCAGACAACAAAAAACTCATTTTAAGCAATTTGACATGATGTTATAATATCCAAATTGTATTCTCTGTCTACGATCCAAATCGATGTCGTAAAATCTCATTATAACATTGTGCTGGTGTGGTGATGTTATGTCAAAATCCTTAACAGCGCG
This sequence comes from Calycopis cecrops, assembly GCA_001625245.1. Lineage (NCBI taxonomy): Eukaryota > Metazoa > Arthropoda > Insecta > Lepidoptera > Lycaenidae > Calycopis > Calycopis cecrops. The sequence continues at coordinate 44,273 of LUGF01046805.1, read as the reverse complement.
CGCTCGCTCCTGATTGGCCCTGCGCGCGCTGCAGCTGCGCTCTCATTGGTTAGATTTTAATGGCGACAAGTTCACTGTGACAATACACGTACGCGTGAATTTAATGTTTCGCAATGTTTGATAAAGTAGTGTATGCAACTGCATAATTATAACACGGGTATTAAAACACTCGTGACTATTATGAAACTCGCGTTCGCACGTTTCATAAACACACTCGAGTTTTAATACCCTTCATTATACGACAGTTGCATAAACTACTATTTTCATTACTTGGATTAGTTTATTTTTTCTGTACCTAAATACCTACTGGTGTTACAGGTACTGAATTTGTGTTTTAATAATTTTTGCTTATATTTTTCAGGATTTTTTATAATTACAACTAATGGTCACCGCACACTTATCAACTCGGAAAGGGATCGGCATGGTATCGCCTCCGCTTTTCTAGGCGAGGCGATTACGTTACGGATCCTATTAGTGTGCGTTGCAGTATGAAGTTTCAAAGAATACTGACCGGATCGAGGTGATACGTTTCCGTTCCCTTTCCGGGTTGATAAATGTGTGGTGACCATAGCGCCCCTCAAGACTGTCGTCGATGTGTGGTTGTCTAGTATCTCATGCATGCATAGCCCGCGTATGTACCTAGTGTTAACTCTCAACTATCTCCACGCCCCGCATTAGCTCGGGCCGCGGCTAACTACCTAGGTCCTAGTCATTTAGTTCTCAAGGCAAGCTAACTAGATAGTAGCTATGAGTAGACGCGGCTTTCTGCCAAATGCAATGCGTACGGAACTCTGTTCACTTGGTGGCAAGCGATTGCGGACGCTCATACATTTTATCTATTAATAATTTGTTAGTATGGAGTAAAGTTCATTCAAGATCATAAAAATAATGTCCTCTATGAAGAGCTCCGAACTAACAGTCATGTACAAGGAAAAACTCCACAAGGTTATTTTTTAATCAAAACACGTTTTCAATTAAATACTAAAACCTCGAAATACGATCGATCTTTCTATTCAATTGGCAAAAGATTTAATAACATAACAAAATTAAAAAAACATATTATATCGTTGCTATCAGAAATATAAATGTTAGATGCAAAAATATTCTTGATAATAATTAATTTTCAAAGGTAATTCCAATTATACAATTTTATGGAGATTTTTTTAAAGAGACATAAATTCAAATACATTAAGGTATTTGAATTTAGAGTTCTGACCTCAAAAGGAAAAACGGAATCCTTAGGATCATTTTGTTGTTTTTTGTTAAAAACAAAATACACAAATATAAGAAGCTAATGGAAAATAACTTACCAACGGGTATAATTATGTTGACCTATTGAAACACTGCCTCACTTGTGACTACTTGATGTGGAACAATAATTTCTGCAATATTTCTCTCCAACATTACTTTGTGCTACACAACTTGTTGAAATTTTCTATAATTAACTACTTTAGTCGCGGATAAAATTAAATTCTTAACTCTGCATACTTCAATTTGTTTACAATTAAAAAATAATTATATTCGGACCTCCTGTTTCTTGTTTTAGAATATTATTAACTGTGCCCCGCGTTTTTGTCTGCATAAAATGTACGGTACAAATATTATTTGCTTTTATATTAGTTTTGCTATTTGTACAGCTGCATGGGAAACGGATGATACGGATGCTTTTAATTTCTCTATTAGGAAACCCAAGGAATTACAAAGGGCTCCCTTACGTCGAATTCGAGTAGAATAATTGAAAGTATGGAGCGGTAAAACATACTTAGTAGACCTCCTATTTTTCATTTAAATACACCTGAAATACTTACGTAAATTCAGTTGATTATCTCTTATGAAATGAATAATAAACATGATTAATAATCGAAAAAATAAGTATAAGTAAATAGTAATATAGTAATAGTAATTTTAAAATAAGTATATAGTAATTTTCACTTATTCTCTGAAATCCATTGATAACACGCACGCAGGCACGCAGGCACGCACGCACGCACGCACGCATACACATACGCACGCACACACACACACACACACAGACACACACACAGTTCTATTATGATGATCATGAGTGAATGTCATAAAATAATGCTTTCGCTTAGCCATATGATCTAAGCCTTAGCCTTATTAAATGACCTACATACTTGACATTTGGGAATTTAGGTAAGTATGTGATTATAGGTCACTGACAAAAATTTGTGCCTTCTGGTCTTATCCATAGGCTCTCAAATAGAGGCCTGAAAATGCGGCGAAATGGTTCCAGTAAAGGATGGTACGGCAGTGTTTGCTTCGCGCTCGACTTGGCGGGGGCACTGCCGTCTCCCCAGATTAATTTCCTTGAAGTATAGTTTTATCCCTTTTTTAAGTGAAACACTTGAAGATCATGTAGTAATGCGTATATGTGTTAAGATATGGAAAAACTATATAGTATGTAACAAAAGCACTGTTGGTCATTTTAAACATGTATGGTAAACATCATCATCATCATCATCAAGTATTGGCCAATTATCAATTATTGTAATAACAACATATTAACATCGACATTAGCATTTCACTAATGTCTACTACGTCACAGCTGTTGGTCACGTGACCAGTTCGCGACCGCCTGTTGGACAGTTGGAGTCGTCCACCTCCGGGCGACCGGCGACCGTTGAATACTACCACTGCATCATGTTGGGATTTATCAAAATTTCACATATTTTCGTGACTACTACTGAATATTTTATTGATATTTTGTATGCAGGGTATGAACGTTACTACACGTAGGTACTATGTCCAAGTTTGTCGTACTCCTCATCCTGTATGATTAGATCACATCATCAGAACGGAGGACGACGACGGGGGCGCCGGTCAGCACACGGACAAAACAGAACACAAAATCGGCCCGGAGGTGACAATGTAATCGCCTAACTACTGACGTGGCTGTTTAGTGTACGAGAAAACCTTAGGCGCTGCTTGATTATGTGAGTCAGCTGTTAACCCTTTAATCAGACCATGAATAATTGGTGGCTGCGTCTGAAGGTGGTCTCAACGGCGCGGCGTGTTGAAGTTAATAATAATAAACTGCACAAAACCATCGGACGACCCCCAAGAACAGGCAGAATGTAAATTGCAAATACGCGCAAAACAACAGTTAGCTAGTCGTTGAACTCGAACTCGGGCTCCGCAGAAACGGTGAGGCGCCAAATGATGATATTATGATATTCTTATTTGAACTATTTTCATTTGGAAAAAAATATTATTATTAGTGTCAAGTGTCAACTCAAAACACAGCACCGTCGTGCTGGGCCGCCTTTCAAGGAACTTTCTTAGTTCTTTCTCATAATGGATGCAGTATGAAAACATTATTATTCATAACCTAAAAGTTCTACTACAGCGTCCCTTGCGACCGCATTATTACCGCCTCCGCTTTATGGACAGTTGTCAAAGCGGCGTCTGCAGGCTGTGGCCAAGAAATTTTATATTTTAAAAAATAAAACTAAATCGAATTTATGAACATCTTTATTAAAGTCAATAGCAAATAAGTATTATTATAACAATATATGAACTGAAATATATTACATTATACCACATCGGATGTCTTATAGTTTGGGGAATGCGGGTGCTGCTGTTGGTGCTGGTGTGACGAGATGGTAGTTGGCAGCAACCCGAGCGCCTTTTCTAGAGCATTAAATTTTGTGACTGTGGGATCATATTTTAAAAGAATTTCTTTGTAATCTTCAGGAGACTTCTCTTTGAGACCTGTCAGATATGCCTGTATCAGAGCCTTCAGACCCGGTGAACATCGTGCACAAGCGTCCGATAGAATACTATGAGCGTTATCTACAAAATAGAAACATATAATATGTTAATCGCCTTATTCATAAAAAATAGTTAATCGACATCCTAAATACTGTTTAACTAAACACTTACCGCCTTACTCATAAAAACGAGTTAATCAACATCTTAAACAATACTTTACTAAGACACTACTTAAGCCTTAAGTAATGCTTAAAAATATTGTTATTCATAAAAATAACAATTTTTTTAAGCATTACTTAAGGCTTAAGTAGTGTCTTAGTAAAGTATTGTTTAAGATGTTGATTAACTCGTTTTTATGAGTAAGGCGGTTATTATTCATATTAACGCTATTTAGAGTTAAATACATATTTAAACTGTCACCATAGATAATACTGTATATACTACTGTCACTTAAATAATGACAATCAATTTAAACAGCCTCACCTTTGTTTAAAATCTTTACCTATATTGAACTTATAAACTTAAGTAACAAAATGGCGGACGCAAACCTCAGCAGTGAACAGCTGATATTGACAGTTTGCGACGGATGGATGATAATGGGCGCGCGTCTGCTCTATATTAGACGTATGGAGGATGGACCCTGATCCTGATGAGGATTCTCCTTACCTCTCGGCGAGGAGAATGAATCATCTCATATGGTAATAAATAGGAAAAGGTGGCCAGCTGTATGCTATAAACAATGATTCAAAAACCTTCCAAAACACCGCTGGTGCAGATACAGTGTGCGATAAACAATCTGAAGTGTTCTGAGTTCAAAACGTAGTGCGTAGTACAAAATAATGTAGTAAAAACCTTACGACCCTTATGCAAATGTGGCGCCGCCTTTTAAGGCATTTCTATGGACGCTTTTTCATATAAGTACACAGATGATTCGCCTTTACCTCTACCCTCCATATTTAGAAGTCTTATATCAGCAATAACATGCAAGTAATAAAAAAGTTAACTAATGTTGTCTATGCAATTTTTAAGTATTATTTATGAATAACATTTTTTAAAATACTATTTAAGGCTTAGGTAACCCCCTTATTCATAAACGTTATTTAATTTTTAAGTATCACTTTAAGTATTATTTAAGAAAATTCTTATTCATAAACGCTATTTAGAGCTAAACACAAGTTTAAGATTAATAATCTCGTAGTGTCTGTTGGTTAGTCCATGTAGAAGGAATAGTAGACAAAAGATATACAAAACAGTTTCGTAACAGAACTTGTAGAGAACAGCACAAATTCCACTGCCACCATCTCGGTGTGAACTTTTGTATCGTGAATGTCTGTGAGCATCAGAGGTCTCTTCTCATTACGAAACCCGTTTGCTCGTGGAAGTCGGTGCCGCGGTCCCGGCTGCCCCGGCACTGAAGGCACATGTGACGCTGTTCTCTCTCTACCTATGTATTGTGTTCTTGATATTCAAATGTAACTGGGGTCTCGTCGACAACAGGATATTCTGTCACCTCCCGACAGGCGCGGGGCCGCGCGGGGCCGCGCGGGGACAGCCCGGCCCGACATGCGGTCACGTAGCTGTCGTCGAGCAAGCGAGAGCCGAGAGATATTGTATATGTAGATATAGATGTAGGGGGATATCGCACAGAAACTCGAATATAAGTAAAACAGACCAAGCAATCTGTCTGTCCTGCACTCTAACGCCTTCGTGTAGTATGCTGTATAGTAAGAGATGCAGGAGAGATGCAGAGGTCAAATAAAGGATATTTTTTAAAAATCTATTAAAAATGGTCTGATAGGGAATTGAAGTTGTACTTTTTACGTAATATAAAATAATTTCAACGCAACATTTTAGCGAGTGTTTGAACTTATAAGATCTAAGGCATCAAAGTTTTACACTTCTCTAGTTCAAGTAACGGACTCACTTTTGTATGTAGCATCCAACGGCTTGCAAGGTTCCCTGTCCAAATAGCAGCCTGTGCGTCGATCTATTTCCTCGTGATCGCGTCTCAGTCCGTCCACAGAGTAGACGTCGTCGATGTGTACAGTGAAGCGGTCGGCCGCGCCGCCGGCCGCCGGCGGGAACAGGCGGGGGGCGAACACACAGACGGATAACAAGACCAGCTTCATTTTACCCGGCTCTCTGTAACGAACAACGGTCAGATCACTCCCCGCACACCCCCTACCTCACACCTCCCTCCTCACTCGACCACGCTGTGTCGGCAGAAGGCGCCTGTGCCGTTGCTGCATGGCCCAAAAAGGAATAAAGAGTCGTTCAATGAAATGTAGCGAGATCATTAATTATCGTGTATCTGCCAGTTAGTATAAAACTTGTTTTTCTGCCCGAGTCGGGGGTCGGCGGAGTGACCGCCACTGACCGCCGCTGACCGCCACTGATAACAACCAAAATTGATATTTAGAACATACGATAACATGATATGCGCCGCCGACACTACTGGAGGGATCAGTTTTTTAGGGTTCCGTGGCCAAATTGTAAAAAAATTAACTCTCATAGTTGCGGCATGTCTGGAGGATACTTGTTGCAGTGAAGATACTGTGTTCGAGGCGACACGGCTCCCAACTACGATCTGCCCTCTCGAAAATAAAGACAATATTTAGTTTAATTTTATTTTATAAAAATAACCATATTATGCTTATATAAAATAGTGAGTTCACAAATCTATTCGATTGCTTAATTATATTCATAAATTTTCGTCAAAATATTTTTTTTTTCATGAAAGTATAAGATTATTTCTATTAAAGCAAATTTCTTTAATCGTATTTCACTCGATGCAGTATTTTGTTAACATTAATAACATACAAATATGACATGGTTATGACATGGTTTTCAAAGACCACATTTGGAATATATGTGAGCTTATTATCATTAGGTATTATTATTATTGATCGCTCGTCGAAATTCGATCTAAGCGAAACTTTTTTGTGATTACAAACTAAAAAGGTAAATATCATATGACATTATGTTATGTAATTTTAGTTACGGTAATCAATTATGTATTATGCTCGTAGACAGAGGATTATGCACCTTTATATTATATTACCCATAAGTATAATATAATATTATACTTTATCTAAGATTATACACACAGCATTGTCTTATGGCATACTGTTGTGGGGAAACGCTGCCGACATAAATGCTATTTTCGTGCTGAAGAAGCGAGCTATTCGTGCAATATATAAACTAACCTCTACTACATCATTTAGAGATCAATTTAAAGAAATTGGGATATTGATTGTTTACTCTCAATACATTTTAGATAATATATGTATAACTTAAACAATATGATAAAGTATTTGTACTTTTATATTTATAGATATTTTCTCACGAGGCCCGCGGAGTTTGATTCGCCGGTTCTTCGCAGCACAGGGCTAAGGTTGAACCGGTAGTAGCTATAATTGTCGAAGTTCAAAAGTGATTAATATAGGTAATACTATTTTGAACCAAAAACATTTCCATTTAATTTCACTTCATTTTCATACGAGTTGAAGCATTGTGTGCGTCAAGTGGTGTGCGTTTTGTTTTATTTAATAAAAATATTAAAATGTAATGCGAATTGTTTTAAAGTATTAGCTTTCTGCACTTCTACTACACATACATAAGTGTGGCAAATTTCAAACTTCTACGTCCGCGCAAAATTTCCTAAAAACGCATATAAAGGAATGATTGGCTGGACCAAGGATTGAGCACTTCCAAATGAGAACATGGCCGATGTAGGTAGACGTGGAGCTGTCGCCCCATAACCACAAATTGAATTACGCTATTGGTATATAACAAGATTTTAGGAGGTACTTCGCCCGGCATGACTTCTTAAGAAATCCTAACCTATCCACGTACCTAAAATTAAACATTTGATCTTCATACATTTTTGTAAAAAAAGTACTTACGATTGATAGAAGTAGCAGGTAACTGGTACAAGATGTACCGGGTGACGTCGGTCACACTGCACACTGGACACTGAACATCAACAAGATCGCACCGGGTTTTTATAAGGTAAATTATACTTATATATTATACATAGTAGTGTCTCAAAAATACATAATATTTTATTGAAGTTTTTGTTATTCGTGTGAGGGTATGCATACATACACATTATGTCATAATTATGGAGAGAGGTTCCAGCCAGATAGACTGGATGATATAGTAGATATATTAAGATACATTTTTGTAAGTTCTTATTTTCGTGTTTCAATTTTCAGGATTGGCTAATAGCCCAGCTGCTAGAGGCAAATAAGGCTTAAAATTTACTGTAATTAGGTCCAGCAAATTATGCGCAAAAATGGGTTGGTCTGTTCACACACAATGAGAGAAAATTTTGTGTG
>LUGF01046805.1:14387-35535 GCA_001625245.1 Calycopis cecrops | reverse complement strand
TTTTTTCCCTATAATAAAAAATACGCATTGTTTGTTGTCTTTTAGTTTCCTCTTGCAACTGGGCTATAGTACGATACTTACTCTGCTATAAAAATATTATTCACCAGAAAAATTGTTTCCAGAAATTGTTAATTGATGTGTGTGACGTCATCACTGAAAAGTTTCAAATCGGCTCGCGGTCGCAAATTCTTCATATCTCACTCAAATTTAGGTCTTTTTTGACCATTTTTTTTTAATCTGGGGAAGCGCGCGAAAATAATAACAACTAGCATATTTATTTATTCGAATTGTTCAATGATTTTTTTATAAACAATATACAAAAAAAAATGTCTCTTTTTTGACTATAATGAAAAATACGCATTTTTTTTTCTTTTTTGGACCAATGCTTTTCATATTCATAAAATATAAGCCAATGCGCAAAAATAAACACCAATAAGACATATCTATAACCACGGGAAGGTTATAAATTTTTACATTACTTTTTTTTTTTAGCGTTTATTGTCAATAACTCAAAAAGTTGTAAAAAATTTTCAAAAAAAAAAGTATGGCACGTGTAAGTTGTTGAAAGGAATATTTATGCACAGTTACAAACGTACAAGAACATTATAAAAATAAATAAAAATATTTAAAAACTTGCGTGTTTTTGATGGTTTTTTGCAATTATTTAAACAATTTGTTGACCGATTTTGAAGTTTAAGGTCGCAAAATGACCACATTATATACTTTAAAAGGATAAAAATTTTAAATCGATATTGTTTGTTGTTCTTTAGTTATCTTAAAAAAACTGTTTTTTACCTATAAAACCATTTTATAAAGTCTTTCGCAACTCCAAAAATGACACACTAAATTTTCTCTCATTGTGTGTGAACAGACCAACCCATTTTTGCGCATAATTTGCTGGACCTAATTACAGTAAATCATTTTCCTCTAGCAGCTGGGCTATAAGTAATGAAAGGGAATTGCATATTTGGTAAGATGTAACGGTGAAAAATTTACCGTATAAAATGTGTGTAAATAATGTCTTTTAGTTTTTATGCCGGCGTTTGTCGAGGATTATTTAGTTCTTTGTGTCAGGTAAGATAGAGACCCGTCGGGTGCCTTCGTGTATTCGCGAATGTTCTAACGGAGGTCGCGTTCGGCATTTCGATCCCGGGTAACGATCGATTACCATTGATCATATTTTAATTCTGAATGGACTAGGTTACTAGTAGGTATGCCAAATCGCTTGAAATATTGTCCCAGTAAGGCCAGTAAGTAAGCCAATATACTACTTTTTGTCTCATTCAAAAGTATCTAAGTAGTAGTTTTAATTTTACTGGTTAATTATTTAACAATTAAAATTATTAATAAAATTAGTTAACAAAAATTGGTATACATAGACTGTCAAACTTTGAAGTGGACAAACATAAAGCCATAGCCATAAAAAAATATCGAGTTCCGCTAATGACAGCTTGTGACGTCATAGTGCAACAGGCGGCGCGGCGCGCGTTACGAGCCCGACTCGCACTTGGCCACACTTTTTATTTTGTAAATAACTCAAAAAAGAACAATTTTACAGCAAACCGCTTTTTTCACTTTAATTAGAAAACTAAAACATAACAGACCACGGTGGCCTTACTAAAAACATTTGTATAGACTAATAAATTAATATCTACACTCTTCCATTCCAGTCTAGATATTTTGCAGTTAGTCTACGCATTCTGTATTTCGGATATATAATATCATAAATATTCGATATTTTGGTATTTATAATATACACCCGGAATCACAAGTCCCGGGGCTACTCGGGGTTACTTCCTCTGCCACACGATGGACCCGGCACCCGCACGGTGAATCCATGGAATGCTAAGAAGTTTGTCTCTCTCTCTCTATCGAATATTTTCGAACCCTGGTATTTTCAACATACTATCTGGGTAGGTAAATTTAATTGTGTTTAAAAATATATTTAAATTTAAAATTGATAAAAAAAACGTGACCAGCTTGACATTTGCCTTTTGCGATATGCTTTCATAACAATACATTTAAATGCGTCCTGTGCATTTACACATAGTCATCGCTGAGGAAACGGTCTCTGATAAAAATACATCCAACGCTTTGTCAAGTGCCAGTAATATAAAATTGTTAAAAATGTTACTTTTAAAGATACTGCTGCTCGTAATTCAAATATATAACTATGGAAGAGTAGGTGCTGAAGTAGGTAGATCTGGTGAGTACTTATATTTTTTACTTTTTATACTGTTATAAGTTTTAAGCGCGTATCTTCTCAGCACCTAATATTGTATGTTGCCTCATATCTTACGAACCGCTAAACATATTTACACGACTCAGTTGAGATAGCATGGCTACACAACAGCTGCTCCTAAATAGGAGGTTGTAAAATTATACATAGTGTACGAGTGAGGCCCCGGAGAGCATCTTGACATTTTTTCATCAGTAAGCCTTACAACACATTTTAACAATCATAAACTTAACTCTGATTTCCTTAAACAAGCTTGATAAAAGCGAAAGGTATTAAATGAAACCAGATATATAGAGTTATAATTTCCAGACTACAAAAATCTGATCAATCGGAGCAATACTTTAGCCACAGGAATTTTTTAAAGCTCTTTCTCACTTCGTACACGCTGTACTGTCAGCTGACAGAGAGTTTGGACCGGCCAGGGTCATTGACCCAGTACGAGTTTGCCATTCGCTGTACAAAGCATGATTACATTTTTTCATTTTTTACTTGTTTGAAAGAAGTTGACGCCGCCACGTTGCGAACGTCTCTCGATTGGGTTTAAAGAAGGAAAAAGTGAGGAGATTTACTTAATACAATGATTGCATAACAAAAACTAGGAAAATTTTGAGTTTAGAACTAGATATTAGGGGTTGAACTATTCCCCAGAAGATACTGCCCCACCTCGTCGTGTTAGGTGGGCTTGCGTGCCTGTGTGATCCACAAGATTAACACACATTTAAATAAGACACCTGCGGTTCACACATTAGTACAATTATAACATAAATCATTTAACAAACAAATTCTGATGTGTGTACTGTAGTGCTTAGCGTTATGATAACATAGGGATATAAATTATTTTTTATATTATAGAAACTATTTGAACGAACGAGCAATAAAACCTGCACAATGGATATGTTTTTTTAACATAAAAAACATAGCGGTGTAGAATTCGGACAAAAGAACGAATTTGAATTTTGTCTTTTCTTGACAATGTAAGATTTTTTGCATTCTTCTGAGAGACGACTCCGAGTACAAGGAAGATATATAATAAAGTCAGCATGGAAGTCGAGCTAGAATATATTAAATAAGAATCTATTGTATTATATGCGATAATAAATAGAAATATTATCCAAGTTTTATTATTTAATACTCCCTTCAGCCAGATTGGCAAAGTTATAGGGACAGTTAACAATATAGAGAACCCTGCTGCATCAACCTAGCTACGCCCATCCCAACTCATCTGGAGCAGGCGTTACAGTACTTTTATAGGTGACACCGCATTTACACATGTCAGATTTGATGTAAGGTCAAAATTCTTTAAACGGATTCTATCGCGTTTGATATAAAATATCCACTTGCAGAATATGACAGAACCTCCGCAATGAACGAGATTCCTCATTGCGGAGGTTCTGTCATATTCTGCAAGTGGATATTTTATATCAAACGCGATAGAATCCGTTTAAAGAATCTTAATCATGAGCAACATTCGCGTAAATATACGAAAACTATATGTAAGGTCAAAAATTAATGAGTTCAAGAAAAATAAAATAATCAATTAAAAGCCAAATAAATTAAATAAAAAAATGTCAGAAATAAAAAGTAAAGGTAAGAATAGTTAAGATTTGCATCAACATAATAACAGCAATGAGTCAATGATAATATATTAATTATCTAATTGAAAAATTATTTAGACTTAATATTTATTAACTTTAAATGAATTAGTATGTTTCTTATTACGCTTAATGAAGCCAAAGACCTGTGCAGACTTTCTTACGATATTGTCTATGTGAGTGTTAAAACGAAGTTTTGAATCCAGGATTACACCGAGGTCACGGATTTCGTGTACTTCTTTAAGTATCGTGGAACCTATGCTGTTAGTAGAACGGTGAGGAAGTTTCTGTCTCGTAAACTAGATGAAATGACATTTGTTGGGTATTCATAAACATTCCGTTAGTGATACACCACTCACTCAGTTTGTCAAGATCACTTTGAAGGAGCGCGGTGTCGGACTGTGATGTTACATTTCGGTAAATTTTTAAATCGTCTGCAAAATGCGATATACTGCTATGTTTTACAACTAAAGAGATGTAATTAAGAAATAATAAAAAAAGTATAGGTCCCAGATGGGAGCCTTGGGGCACACCGGATGTTGCGTAGAATAATTTTGAGTTGCAGCCGTTAACACTGACGACCTGAGTCCTTCCCTGGAGGAAAAATGAAAACCAGAAGATGCCGCGGGCATCGAGTTTAGCTATTAAAAGTGCGTGGCTAACCTTATCAAAAATATCTAAAAAAATCTGTATACACCACGTCGACTTGTGAGCCAACATCAATTTGACGCGAGAAGTGAGACGTGAATGAAATAAGATTGGTCTTGGTAGAACGACCTCTTCGAAAACCGTGCTGATCGTCGTGAAGCTTAAATTCAATGTAATTTGTAAATAACGGGCATACTAACGATTCAAATAGTTTGGAGAATCCTGACAATATAGATATGGGCCTATAATAATTAGAGATGATATTTTCATCGCCCGTTTTATAGACAGGTACAACACGTGCCGCCTTCCTAATTGTGGGAAATTTACCTGAATGTAGTGACTGGTTAAATATGAGACATAGAGGTAAGGCCAGAGCAGTACTACATCTTAATGAAAATAGGGGGGATTCCATCCGGACCTGCTCCCTTATAGATGTTGAGTGCCTTTATTTTTATGATGACATCTTCAGGAGACAAGATGATGCGACCTAACGATTGAGACTTGCTATGTACTATCTGTGGTTGGATGTTATAGTTATTTGATGTATACATAGAACAGACATAGCAAAGAGGTTTGCAACATCTGGGCCTGTATTTTAGCGGGAATCGTGGAGATTCCTTTCCGTTTATCCTTAATGTGTCGATAAAACGTTTTGGGATTTTCGCGAATGTTATTCTCGAGACCTTGTTAGGGGCTTAGTTACTTTAAACTCTTTTAGAGTGCTTAAAACCAGATCTAAGATCCTATTATCACAATTGCGTATATTGTCTTTAAGGATGTGTCCCAGCACATTATTATTGCAGGAAAGTATAACATAGTTGCAGTTATGATAATCCGACCAGTCGATAAAGCCCAAATTAAAATCTCCTAGTATTATTGCGTCATCTACAGAATCAATTACTCTGCTAGCATTATTTAGAAATTTAGTTAATTGTGCAAAATTTACTGGTGGTGGGAGATAGACTGCACATATTGCAACTTTTATATGTTTTATTTTTATTTTTTTATTTTTTATTTATTAGGGAAAAACAAACAGTCTTAATACATAACAGCTTAAATTAAATTAAATAATGTATACACCAGCTAAGTTTCCACTAAAAATTATTACATTTGTAACTGCAGACAGTAAATGATTTGAAAAAAAAAAGAAAGGGAAAACTATGTTATACGAAAAACAAAACATAAACAAAACTAAAACAAAACAATTTTCTTAACATTGCTTTTAAATTCATTGAAAGAATCGTGAAACAAATCAAATCCCTTACAATGTATGTTAAATTGGCGACAAGATCTATGCAAAAAGGAGTTTTCTACATATTTTTTTTTTAGCTATAGGCACATATTATAAAGATAGATGCTTATTGCGGGAGCTTAAACGAGGACAAGAAAAACCAATTTGGTTATGTAAATAGGGAGAATCAATTCTATTCCTTATTAATTTAAATAGATAAATTAAATCTCTTTCAAAACGGCGTTGCATCAAAGATGGTAAAGTGCAGTTCGATGAAGGATACCTAAATTTCATATGTTTCAAAAACTTTGTGAGTACAGATTCAATAAGAACAATATACTTTTTTGGTAAGGGTTCTAGACAGTAGATGCGTACTCCAAGGTTGACCTAACAAAAGCATTAAATAATAAGACTTGAGTATATTGACTTTTAAAAACTTTGCCCACTCGTAAAATGAAACCCAGCATACGCATTGCTTTATTGACAATAACATTAACGTGATGTTGATTATTTACATTCTGTTTCCCATTTTTGCATGTGCGAAGAAGGTATATCTCGTGACACCGCGATTAATACTCCCCCGCCATCTAGTTTTGAGCTAGAGGACGAATGACGATCGCGTCTATACACGTTATATCGATCGTCTATAAATTCGCTAGAGTTTACGCCCTCATTAAGCCAAGTTTCGGAAAAAACTATTATTTTGTAGTCTGCTTGTCTAATGTTAGAGAATATGTCATACGTCTTGGTTCGAAGTCCTCTTACATTTTGGTAATATATGTCCATTAGAGAATATTTAAATAATTTAACAATAGCGTTCTAAAAAATATCTAAAATCTAAAAATAAGGATATGTACCCTTAAGGAAATATTGCCCAATTGATTTAGGGTGCGAATCAGGATAGCCTGGTTGTGCTCGTCTTTTCGCACATATCGGCCCGGCTCGTACCCATACAAACTTATACCCCAATTCTGTTGCTTTGATGCGTGTGGCGGCAGGAAGCGACTTGTTGTCGAAAGATGTTCAAGAACAAACACTGGCGTGCTAGGGCCGTCGAATCCTAGATGTGCTGAGCTCAATTTATTTTTCAGATTATTTTTGTTGTAGTTGGCTAGAAAATATTTATTTAATCAAAATATTTATCATTATCAAAAAAACTGCTTAACCGATTTTCATGAAATTTGGTACACAAATATGGATTAACACATAGGATAAATAAATAATAAATAAATAAATAAATAATCATTTATTTCACAAAATCTATACACCAAAATTTTTAAAATACACTGGGGGACTCCCATTTTGATTTTGGAATCAGATGTGCGCTTTCCGTTAATATCAACTGTCTGAATTCTATTGTTTAAATAAGAACTAAAAAGATTCAATGCCTTACTCTTAACACCATAGTGATTTAATTTGCTGATTAGGGTTTCATGATGGACACAGTCAAATGCCTTGGATAAATCGCAGAAGACACCCAAGGCGTCCACTGAATCCTCCCAAGTCATCAGTCAATAAAGTATCCTGTACAAGGAAACTCTTAATGTGCCGATGTTTGTTCGGTGGTTTGTTTCTTAAGCATAAGCATATTTTTAGGTCTATTACGTCAGCAAAACCATTTCATAAGGCGGCAACCGGGAGTAGCTAGTATTTTGTTGCTAGTTTGTACCGCAAAAATTACGCTAGCAAAACCGCGCTATTAGGCGAACTAGTGGAACAAAAAAATAAATATTATTATGAATTATATAACAAATAATAATAATAAGTGTGTCGGAGCATTGTACCAGGCGGTTTAATTAAAAGAAAACTTCTTGATGCTAATGATGTAATTGGATAACATGTTGGTTCACATTATAATTCGGCTGTTAAGAAAGGGTCCGTTCGCTTGCGTCTCTTGAAGGGAAGAATGAAGAATGGGCACACAAAACGTCACATTGAATCTGTCACACACACTAATTGTCATTGTCACTTGTCACTTGTCCACCTATGGTTCACACAGTTAAATGTCTATATCACTGCCATCTGTGAACACGTAGAGGCACTTTCACGTTGAGTTCGATTAGAGTTTATTAGGTCCACGCTAGGTGGCGGGAAGAAGTGTATATCTTATTTAATATTATAATGTATTTGTATTTTTATATTGATAGATACTTCCTTATAAGATCCGCTGAGTTTGTATCGCCGGTGCTTCTCAGGACCGGGCTAGGGTTAAACCAGTGGTAGTTATAATTGTTGACGTTTAAAAAGTAATTTGTACAATCATTATTTGATTGTACAAATTACTTTTTGATATATGAAATAAAAAAATTAAATACCTAAATATAATTAAAATTCGGCAATCTTGAATAAAACATAACATTTCATTAATATTCATAAACAAACAAAAAAAATAACAGTCTACATAATATCAGCATATTTCAGTTAGTTTTTTTTTATATACATATTTATTTCAAACACTTTAAATTGAATACATTGGCGACATCGACTAAAAAAAACATAGATATAAATAATGCATACCCAAGTGTTCATCTAAATTTTGCGCAATGAAAATATAAATGGGGTGTTTATCGATATTTTCTAGGAACATTTTGTTACGAAACCGCAGCGCCGCGGCCGTGGCTATCGCACTTCAGTGGTGACGCGGACTGCATTTCTACACAGCTACTAATGTTGTTAATGTTTTGTTTCTGCTAAAATAGATTAATGTTCATAGAGCAGATAATAGCTTGTACCTACTTTTTTCAAGAACTTGGATAACTTCATAAAATTGATTTAACACAATATTATATTAGTATTTAGTGTAACTGTAGGTACTTTTAATAATTTCAGAAACCTGTGCTGACTGCATGGATTATAGGTTATGCGACGGCGCTGCAGTTGCTGCTAGCACAAGGACTGAGCAAGCTGCAAACTTATTCCGAAGAGGATTTTGCGGTTTCACTGAAACGACTAACGGAACTGCAAAGGTACACTACACACTACATTGACAAAAAATAATGTACGACGTTTTCGATTTTTCGAAAAACATGACTATTTTCTCACGGGAAGTGAAGAAGAATATTCGTCTCAATTTTCGAATATTGAGTTTTCTTCAAAACTCCTCGTCTAAAGTCATGTATGTATCACCGTACCATTTGTATGGTGTCCCGCAAGGCTGTGTTTTGTCTCACACGCTCTTTCTTCTGCATATTAATGACATGTTGCAAACTAGCAGCATTCATTGTTATCCGGACGACAGTACTGGTGATGCAACACACACGGGCCGCGCCAGTACATCCCAGGTGTACGTCACCGAGTATCGGAACAAACTTGTGTCTGAAGTCGAATCTTTGTTAGCCAAAGTCTCGAAATGGGGCCGACTTGATTTAGTCCAATTTAACCCCATTAAGACACAAGTTTATCGTATATCGACGTATATCCTCGTTTTCAGAATACTCTTCTAATGGCCTCAACCAGTATCTGTACATATACCTACTAGGTGCCGACATATCGAGTAACGTTCAGTTCCGCGGTCAGTTGGAAGCGAGGGCTAAATTAGCCTCTAAAAAGCTGGGTGTGCTCAGCAGGGCGAAGCAGTACTTCATGCCAGCACATGTGCTACAACTATACAGAGCGCAGATCCGACCACTCATGGAGTACTGCTCTCACCTTTGGGTGGGAACCCCTCAATATCAACTCTGTATCAAGTAGAGCAACTGAAATCGTTGACGGCCAATGTATATCCAAACGGCTGCAAATGTAGACTTGCTCTGCATTTTCTCCCGTATCTACAACAGGGAGTGTTCCGAGGAGTTGTTCGGGTTAATGCCCACAGTGGAGTTTCACTTTAGGACATCACGGCAGAATTCTAAGTTCCACCGCTACAACTGTGCGTTTTAGGCGCAATTTCTTGCCACGCACAACATTTTTATGGAACCAGCTGCCACAGTCGGTATTCCCGAACCTATACGACCTGGGGCTCTTCAAGAAGAGAAGAAGAGTTTACTCTTATTTGGAAGGCCGGCAACGCGCCTGCAAATCCTAGAGTTTTGCAGATATGTATGGGCGGCGGAAGTCTTCTATCATATGCTCGTATAGATGATGATATTAGATGATGATGGCTATTGACTTTATTTTATATAACTTTAAGTTAAGTGCTACATATTTAATTCCATTAGGTATATGAGATTACTGATTACAAAATAACCATTTATATTAAATTGTCGAAATGAAGTTATTAATAATTAATCGTTGGTTTGGATCTCTCTATAATGTGTCACAAATATTGTTATAGTTTTAACAGACAATTTTTTATTCGGACTCGGAATAATAATATGTTGCAGCGCAGAGTGCCACCTACGTATACAGGGTTATTTTTTGGTCACCGGCCAAATTTTCAGGTTTGGTTCAGAATCAATAATACATTCGATTTATGAAATAAAAAATATTAAAAAAATAATTAGACACAATTACTTTGTCCCATATTGTAAAACATAATTCTTGGTCACCACGTACATCACACTCGCGCACGGTAGGCGGACGTCACTGACCTTGAAGTCGATACATTCCGTGTAATAACAACAATTCGATGTATTTTTAAGGACCATTTCAAATCGATTTTTATTTAATAAAATGTTACAATTAGACGATAAAATTTAAAACACACTCATGGAATGATGTCTACTTCCTTATTTAAAAAATTGGCCGGTGACCAAAAAATAACCCTGTATACCTATATAATCTATATTATTAACTAAGTTTATCAACTTTACGTATCTATTCATAAAGTCAATTGTAGTTTTAAAGTATAGTTTTTATTTACATAACTAGCTGGTGCCTGCAACTTCGTTCGCGTAGCGTAGTGATAAAAATATCGAAGTGATTAGCTGCTTGCTTGCAGTGTGCCGAAATTCCGATTTCTCGTAGGAATGAGCGATTGTACACGGTTTTTACGACAGTCAAAAGTGTTTTGAATGTTGACTAGGCTTAGTATCTATACACCACAAAAAGTTTCATTCGTATCCGTCCGGTAGTCTCGGAGATTAGCCCGCACAAACAGACAAAAGGACTAACAGACAGACGCAAAATTAAAAAACATTGTAAAGTAAATCAAAATCCAAAATATTTTTATTCAAAATAGAATTTAAAAATTGCTTTTTGAACGTCAAAAATTTACATCTACCACCGGTTCAACCCTAGCCCTGTCCTAAAAAGAACCGGCGAAACAAACTTGGCGCGCTTCATTCATTTCTTCGATATACATTCTTCATTTATATACATTAAAAAATATATAATTTACATTTATTTTTGTATAGAAGTAGCCTGGGAGGAGGGTACTATTCCCAAGGTGTGGTATCTGTCATAAAATCTATTACTTTGTAATATCCCTTACCACACAAGCGTTCCTTAACTACTTTTTTAAATTTGTTGATTGAGAGTTTTTGAACGCTTTCTGGGATCTTATTGTAGAGGCGTATACATTGACCCCTAAAGGAATTCTTTACTCTGCTCAGTCTATGAAATGGTACATCTAGTTTGTGCCTGTTCCTAGTATTTCTATCATGATTAGCATTCTTCTCATTGAATTCAATAATATTCTTTCGTACATACAAAACATTAATTTCTAAAATGTATTGAGAGTGAACAGTCAGTATCCCAATTTCTTTTTTATCCCTAAGTGATGTAGTAGAGGCTAGTTTATATATTGCCCGAATAGCTCGCTTCTGCAGCACGAAAATAGCATTTATGTCGGCAGCATTTCCCCACAACAGTATGCCATAAGACATAATGCTATGGAAGTAACTTAAATAAAGTAATTTTGCAGTATATTCATCTGTAATTTGTCTAATTTTTCTAACTGCAAATGCTGCAGAACTAAGTCTATTCGCAAGTTTAGTGATATGGGGACCCCACTGCAGTTTAGAGTCTAGTGTTATCCCTAGGAATATTGTCGAATCCACTAGATCTAGAGTTTCACCATTTAATAGTACACTATTTTATTATATGTATTATGTATATAGATTATTCACATAATTAGATTTATACCAGTAATATCCAAATCCATAATTCATTATAGCTCATGTAGCTATTTACCCTTACTTTAGATCATTTTGGGCAATATCTAGGTAAGTATTTACCTTATCTGAGAAACTTTAATAGATTCTCTTTTGATCATCTTTTAAACTTTTAAAATATAACTATGTTAACGATACTGATGTAATTCGTAAATAGAAAATTGAAGAAAATGATGTAGTCGAAAGTTTAATTAAAACTTAACTATATTTAAATACTAGTTTAATCATATTCTTACTTTGTTTAGTGTACATCGCCGCGCATCGCATACTGCCACCGTTCTGTTTAAAATTCTGCTGCTGTCTCTCTCTCCCATATGTCCCTCTCTCGTCACTCTCCCACAGGTACTTCAAAATAAATACACCATAACGTAAAATCAGCACCTCGGTCCTGTGCATAGACAAATATTAACAAACAATTTCTATCACCCAGGTATGTTGCTCCTTATTTTCGGCCTATAAGCAAAATACACCAAAGATTCTACAGAGATGGAACGGTGGCAAACTCGATCTGCTGCCCGAAAAATGTGGGCCAATTAATGGGAAACGCATCCATGGTGGCTCAAGAGCCTGTATGTACGAGTTCCCGTGGATGGCGCTCATTTCTTATAGAACTGGTAAGAGTCTCATTTCAATATATAAACGATACATTGCAAATTTGTAACTTGGTCGTTGACTTGGACGTGTCCACAAATGAATATATATAAAAGTATATTAATAAACAAACAGCAGCAGGTAAGGCACCTTGGACTGGGCTTAGCTTTGGTTAGGGATTTTATTCCTTTTTATAGAGAAATAAGCAGCTCCATGGAGCTTGACTAGTTTTTTACAGTGATTTCTGTGTTGGATAGTATTTTTTTATAATAAATTATATTTTATAATAATTAAATTCTGTCTTTAACGTACACTAACATAAGACCATTAAAATACAATAGTTGTTTGTCGTTGACGTAAAACCAATTATTATTCCAGCACAAGGTCCAGAGTTCAAATGTGCTGGAAGTATTATAAACTCCCGGTACGTGTTGACGGCCGCGCACTGCGTCGACGGCATGACCATCCTTGGCGTGCGGGTCGGGGAGTACAACAAGAAGACCGCGATGGACTGCCAGGAGGACAGCAACGGCGTGGTCTGCGAGTCTCATTTGCAGGTGACCTACATATTAATGTACTATATTGGGTAATGCAGAACCTATTTTAATATTCTAAAGCCGCTTAACATACCTACTTTATATTATTTAGAATGTAGCCGTAACAAAAAAAATTGTTCACGAGGATTACTCCAGAACTAAGTACGGTGTTAAAAACGACATCGCGCTACTTCGAGTGAGAAGGAAATTCAACTTTAACTTCAGTAAGAAATATTTTATAATATACTACCTTTTTCCTATACAAGCTCATGTAAAATTTGATAAGATAGCATTCATTGATATTTAATATACACATTTGGTACATTGCTATTGCAGGTGCCTTAGCCCTAATTTCATTTTGAAACCTGTAATTTGTAGAAATTGTTGATAACATTTCTTGTGGCATACAATGAAAAACTCAAAGAGTGGTAAATAGTAGCAGCAATAATTGGGCATAACTAGTATTGTTATAAAGCACTAGCTGTACTCCGCGCGCGCTGCTACGCCACCAGCAGATAAATCTGCATGAACTATCATAGCTATAAATAAAGTTCATTGACATTACAGTTGCACCATCTGTCGAAAATTCGTCGTACCAACTTAGAAACTTTCATGGGCGCATTCAGACAACTTTATCTATTAACGATCATCACATTCTCAAATGCATAGTTTACAATTCTAGAAAGGACATACATTATAATACATTCGTGTCTGTGAAACAAAAAAAACGGTCAAGTCGTTTCTTGACATACAAACAGCAGCGACACCTAGAGGATCCAATTGATGTTTTTAATAATCCAGAAAACCATCAAAATACTAATATAAAATTCCAAACCAATAGGTTCAGCCGTTTAGAAGTTTTCCCGTTTTCCCATGGAATTAAGGATTTTCCCGCGGTATTTTTCCAGTTCGGTCTAATAGTTTCGGATTCTATTCATAACAAACAAACAAATCTTTCCACTCTAAACTTTTTAATTTTCTTTATGTACCGTCAAAATTTGAAATGTCCTGCCACAAGACATCACACAGACTAAGTGTATGATAGATTTTAAAAATATATTATATTTGGACGTACCAAACACTTGGTCGTATCAAACAACAATTTATGGAATTGCTCACAGAGCTGCCAGATTTGAATTGCCAGACGTGGTCTCAGACAGCTCTTAGTGGATATAATATGTTTGAATCGCCAGACGTGGTCTCAGACAGCTCTTGTTGAATATAATATATTTGAATTGCCAGACGTAGTCTCAGACAGCTCTTGGTGGATATAATATATTTGAATCGCCAGAGGTGGTCTCAGACAGCTCATGGTGGATATAATATAATGGAATCGCCAGACGTGGTTTCAGACAGCTCTTGGTGGATATAATATATATAAATCGCCAGACGTGGTCTCAGACAGCTCTTGGTGGATATAATATATTTGAATCGCCAGAGGTGGTCTCAGGCAGCTCTTGGTGGATATAATATAATTGAATCGCCAGACGTGGTTTCAGACAGCTCTTGGTGGATATAATATATTTGAATCGCCAGACGTGGTCTCAGACAGCTCTTGGTGGATATAATACACCGTGAAATTATAATGGTTCTCGAGCCGAAGCATATGAATTTGGAATAACTTATAGCACCAATAAAAACGGGTAAATCAATTGTAACGTCAGCTATAAAAGAGTTTCAATTTTAATATTTAATTTTTATTCCTTCGAGTTGGTAATAGTAAGAAGTCTTTAAACTTGTATGAATGATTCTCGATAGCGCGGCGTGTATCAGCAGTTACGTAATAAGTTCTACTACCTGCCGGCAGGCGGCGCACGATGAACGTAAATGCTAGATGGTTTCTGTTTTTCTTTCGTAGGTACTTTATACTATTAAACATGATTATTCTTATCATAAGAGATACTCAGATAGAGATTACAGAATTTTATGTATTTCAGGCATATTTAAAAGTCTGATCTATCTACGAAATAATTAACTTACTTACGGATTATGAAATAACTTCTCTGTTCACTTATTCTCCGTTCAATACACGTTTTAAGCTATTGTTTTTAAATTTTTCAATGTACACTACTCTATCACTTTTTAATTTATCAAATTTTTTGCACTATCGCACTACCTAGTTTCATCTCGATTCTCAAACCACAAGAAAAACTCCAGGGCCGATATGTCCGGGTGATTGATGCAGGGAATTCAAGTGCTCTGGCTGGGAATACATACGCCGGGTCTCTTGTAAATTGTAATTGGCAATAGCATACCACTGTACCATTGCTAAGTACACTACGTTTGTGTATTCGTAATGACGACTCATTTTCACGAAATAAACACAAGTCACAAAGTAAACAAACAGACCACACGGACCGCGCGCCTCGGCTAAACTGACGCCGCCGATGAGGCGCGGGCGCGGGGACAGAGACGACAGAATCCAATGCAATGATTGGCTAAGTCGCGCGTTTTTCGTTTGCTAGTGTAATTTATGAATGAGTCGGTAGTATGTGTGATTTATTCCTTTACTATGAGT
Source organism: Calycopis cecrops (assembly GCA_001625245.1). Classification (NCBI taxonomy): domain Eukaryota; kingdom Metazoa; phylum Arthropoda; class Insecta; order Lepidoptera; family Lycaenidae; genus Calycopis; species Calycopis cecrops. The sequence continues at coordinate 20,127 of LUGF01046805.1, read as the reverse complement.
TCTCACTTTTCAAACGCTAGCGATATAACTATCGACTTTAATAAAAAAAAATAGTTATTTTAATAAATTAATATTATACATAGGTTCTGTTATTGATATAGAACTCAAAATTTTCTTTTCGATGACGACTAAAATTTCACACTGTATATTTGAATCGCCAGAGGTGGTCTCAGACAGCTCTTGGTGGATATAATATATTGAAAACTACGACTGTCGATTCTGATGAAAGAATTTCTACATTATTAGACATACCCCGAAGCTCTCTTTCAAAACGTGACTAAAGCAAGAGAAATAATGACTCAACATTTCGTGCCAATGCATTTGGGGCTCCTTAGACTATAAAAAAAAGTTTTCACGATTAGCAAACAAACAAGCAACTAAACAAACTCTTTATTTTTATATATAATTTTATACTAGAATTAAGTAAGACCGTCAGTATTAGACAAAGTGGGCCAGATAGCCTATTGTAGGAAATATAAGAGAATAAGCATCTGGAAATCTAAAAAAAATATAATCTAGCAGCAGTAATACAGTTTAATATTTATGTTTAAGGAAGACTAGTACATATAAGATATTTTGAAAGTGAGCGAGAAAATAAACACATTCAATCTGCATGTAAAAATACTTTTCATAAGATAAGAACGTCCATTTCATAACTGTTTTGAGTTTTCATAAATATCACATAAAAAGTAAAAACTATCCTTAAAAAATCTACAAAATAAGTAAATGTTGACTGGCTTTTTTTTCTGGAATAAAAAATGTTCGTATTACGCCATTGTCTCTAAAATGACAAGAGTAGAGTACAGTTAGAAAGTTTTCCTTTCCACTATTGTACTGTACACCGACCACGGGTTGTGATCAAGTCACAGTTAAATGTTTCTTGTGTCTTCAAACTCTGTGATTTAGGCTTAATGGGTATTTTTGACCGGGTGAGTTGGCAATAACTTACAGCTGTACGCCTGTACCATTGCCGATTGATAAAGATATTGTGATATCATTAAATTAATATTATAATATGTAACATGTTTTGTGTCAGTAATTGGTAGAGTTCAAAAATTTCGGCTCTAAAACAACTTCAATCCACTAAATTATTATATTGCGCAATACTTGAGTGAGTATTTGACATTCTTGTGAATACTATGTTCGTATATTTTTAATTTTTAAGGCAAAACATGGTTAATGAATGTTTGTTGACCCATTTAGGGTATAAAAATTACGATAGCCGCCATGCCAATTGATTTACATATTAATCTGATGTACGATGATATTCATTATAATCTTTCTGTCTTACCTACTTACTTCACAGAGCGTCTTTTACTTCAAAATACTATACTTTTATTAAATAATATACTTTTTATACTATTTCCACTTTTTATTAACAACAAATTACATTAAATACGACGGGTTACGATAACTCATTATCAGGTGAAGTATAATATGAATTTTCATCAAGAAATGACTATACTTACATTCTATCAACTATATCAAAATAGTAATATTTTGAAATAGTTGATAGAATATATTGTCACTATTTATCACTGTGGTAAAAAATTTAATGTTACTCAATATTTTATAAATAAATGCAGATTTTTTGTCTGTTGAGATGAGACAATAATACGTTGACAATATTGCCCCAAAAATAAATGAGCCGGAAATATGATACTGTATAATATTTAAATTTTTTCTCATAATATCATTTTTATCATCACAGGAAACGTGGATACAATATGTTTGCCCATATCAGAAGAACTGAGGAACTCCAACTTAACTAGCAGCACAGGTACTGTCGCTGGCTGGGGAATTACTGAAACTAATAAGGAATCTGATATTTTACTAAAAGTTGAGCTTCCAATTTTGCCTGATGATCAGTGTCAAGCGCAGTACAACAGGTATTTTTTATATTATGTATATCACAAACCAGTTCTTTGTTTATTTTCATGCCTAACCCCATTGAACTTAGCAAGCAAAGAGTATGTACCTACTTCCATATTTAATTGGAGCCCTGTAAGTAGTAGTAGTTTGAATTTGTTTTCTATAATGGCGCTTAAACCATGTCTTGCATCTTCACTTAATTTTTTTTTGCCCATCCGGAGATATATGTATGTATGTATGCAAAAAAGAAATGCTGACGGCCGATAAGAGCTAAGCTCGGGACGGGGTAACGGAGTTACCTACAGTCGAAAAATTGAATATATTTATTTATTCAACTGATAAACACACAGAATATATATGATAGATACTAAGTAAGTATTAGCTATAAAGCTTGTGGTAGTATGCACTCTCTGTACTAAGGCGAATCGATCGACATAATATTTGTTGGTTGTCAAATGTCAAATACAGGTTTACATTTTGGTCACCAGCCAAATTTTCAGGTATGGTTCAGAATCAATAAAACATTCGATTTATGAAATAAAAAAAAATAAAAAACAATAATTACAATTAATTTATCCCATATTATAAACATATTTCTTGGTCACCACGTGACGTGACTCGCGAGCCGCTATCGGTCGGCGTCAGAGACCTAGTGGTGACATTTCGTGTGCGCACAACGATCGATGTATTTTTAAGGATTATTTCAATTTTTTTAATTTTATTTAACAAAATATTACACTTAGACGATAAAATTTAAAACACACTCTTGGAATGATTTTGACTTCCTTATTTTAAAATTTTGCCGGTGACCAAAATGTAACCATGTAGGTATTATGATTTATTTCAGAAATTTAATTTGCGACAAAACAAGATTTATTAAACTTTAACCCAAATTAAGTACAGTTTTTACCTCCTGAGAATTAATATGCAGTTAGTAAGATATACCTATTCTAATTAGATAGTTATTTATTGTAAACAATTTTTTCCATTATAAATTTTATTTGAATTCTGAACGACAGGACAAACATCAAATGTTTTACAGGAAAGAATAGATTCTATGGGAAAACGAAATTGTTGTTTTTACTATATTCCTAGTAGATATTTTTTTTTATTTTTACGCACTTTTTAAACCTTCCCTGAACTTCCACAATTAATTTAAAACCAAAATTAGCCAAATCAGTTCAGCAGTTCTCGAGTTTTAACGAGTCTAACGAAGTAAGTAATAAGTAAGTAAGTAAGTAACTTTAATTGCTAGAAAAGTGAGTAGGTACCAAGGATATTAAAGTATTTTTTACAGTATCGTCACAATTCGCTTCAGTAAAGAGCATGCAAATATCATAATATTATTGTCTTATAAACTATAATAATACCGTAAAATTACATAAATACTTAGTAATGTTATTAAATATTCAAATCTATATATTAGTACTTATAATGTCATTAACTAACATTCATAATCAAAATTTAAAAAATAATAATTTTTTTAATAGTTTGATTCTAAATTAAGTCGTCATTAAAATATTCAGTGACTCTGTAATAACATTTATTAATTAATACAGACTTAAGGCTATTTTTAAATGTATTGATATCATTACAGCATTGTCTGACACTGACAGGAAGTCTGTTATAGATTTTAGGAGCCATACCTAACACACTTTTGGAAAGCAATGCAGTTTTAAAACTATTTGTGAAAATTTTAGAATTATCCCTCCTAGCACGTACTATGATATTTAAAATTTTAGGAAATAAATTTGGATTAGCACGTACGAATAAGGCACTTTCGTAAATATACATAGATGGAAGTGATAGAATTTTATGCTTAATAAAAGCTTCTTTGCAACTGTCTCTAGCATGCATCTTAAACATTGACCTAATACATTGTTTTTGCATTTTAAATACAACTCCGCTGTTTCTCGAGTTACCCCAAAATATAACTCCATATCGAAGGAGGGAAGAAATCATACCATGATATGCCGTGATTATAGCATCAACATTCAAGACTGGGGCAAGCCTCGAGAGAGCAAATGCACGACTACTTATTTTTTTACACAATTCAGTGACATATTGTTTCCAATTAAGTTTATTATCAACAACCAATCCTAAAAATTTTGTTGCCTCGATATTCTCCAGAATATTATTGTCCTATTTTATTTGCAATAATGGAGTGATCTGACGTTGACTGAAATGTATTATTTTAGTTTTATTTAAATTAATTCTTAGATTATTATTCTCTAGCCATAAAATTGTCGATGTGAATGTATTATTAATGTCAGATTCGTAATTTAAAAAGTCCTTACATGCTATTGTTAAAGTACTGTCATCTGCAAAGAGAGTCATAGGTTTATCTACGCAACTAGGAAGGTCATTTATATATATTATAAATAATAGTGGGCCCTGTGGCACACCATAAACTAAAGATCGCGCACAAGAAATAGCGGTTTCTTCTTTATACGTTCTATTATTTAAGTATGTTATGGCGGTATATTGCCATCTATTTGATAAATATGATTCTATCAGATGAGATATTTTTCCTCTAACTCCGTAAGCCTCAAGCTTTTTTATTCATATTTTATGGTCAATGTAATGAAATGCTTGGGTGATGTCACAGAATAAAGAACAGACCGGATTTCTTTTATCTAAATTGTACATGACCGTCGTCAAAAAGTCAAACACAGCCATGTTTATAGATTTATTTTGTCGGAAACCCTTTTGTTCTGAACACAAGATATTATTAAATTCCATATAATTATTTAAGGAATTATAAATGTATTTTTCAAATATTTTTGATTTGATAGGATTTAGGGCTATGAGTATATAATTGTGCATAGATTCAGCGCTATCCTTCTTATGTAGTGGCTTAATAATCGAAATTTTTAAACTTTCAGGAAAAGGTCCAGTTTCTATACATAAGTTTAATAGCTTAAATGCGCACTTATGGTTTTACCAACTGTCTTTATTATACTGGTAGAAATCCCATCAATACCTACGATGTTAGAATTTTTCAAACTTTTAATAATTGTGTATATATCATTGGGTATACATGGGGCCATAAACATAGAATCTTTCTTGAGATTAATATTGGAAGTTACATTTTTTCCAGAACCTACTATAGGTTATATTTTATCAATACAGAAATTATTAAAAGTATTAGCTATTATTTGTGGATCTTTAATAACTCGGTCACCCCCTACGATTTGTGATATTCTAAGTTTTGGTATATTATATTTATCTTTATTAATAATATTCCATGTTGATTTTAATTTACTTTTTGATATTTTAATGTTATAGCTATTTTGTGCACGCCGAGTTTGTTTTATTATTCTTTGTAGGGTTTTAGAGTATGTAGAGAATTTATTTCTATTGTGTAGTTTGGGTGACGACCGATATATAAACAGTAGCTGTCTTTTTTTTTTACAACACATTTTAATACCTCGCGATAACCATTTCAGTTTTTTTACAAACAGGTATCCTTACAATCTTAATTGGAAAAGAAAGTGTATAAAACAACTGAAAGATGTCCATAAAATTATCATAAGCGAGATTACAGTCAATCATGGTATACATATCACTAAAAGTTAAATTCTCTAGACATTCTTTAAATTTCAAAATATTTTCAGAGCTAAAGTCACGTGTTCCTTTACGCCAAACGAACAGCAACTGATTTTTATATACATAAATTAATTATTAATATAATTTTTTATTACATTACAAATGAAAATTTGAAAGAAACATTGATTTTTCAGAGATCGATCTCATAGAACACGATTATTTAGACAAATCGATCTAAAAGTCAATCTATTTCGTAAAGAATTGCCATCCCTACATGCAATCGCGCGATCGGCTACGGCTTGACTGGAGCGCACCGCTC